>JBBBDQ010000820.1:1417500-1572500 GCA_037127315.1 Ascarosepion bandense | reverse complement strand
TATATATATAAAAGGCAAGATGTTTGTGTGTGTGTCTGTTTATCAGTCTGTATGTCCTTTATACAAATCCACAATTTTTATCCGATTCTAACCAAACTTCATACAAATATTATTTAGGCTAAGTCTGAGCTTCAGGACCATGGATTAGTTTTAAAGCTTTCATTACACTCGAGCAACGCCGGCCTATACTGCTAGTAAACAGATAAAAGCAATCGAATACAATATCCTCATCTTAAGGAGGTGGGTAAAAACTGTACTTTTTTTTTATAATCACATAAACTCAAGCAAGGCAGTTTACAGCCACTGGTGCGCAGTGGGTTACTTAGGAGGAAAGTCATGAGGAAGAGTGACAGATTTTCTATTTTTATGCTTTCATTGTATTTTGACCCCAGTTTTGAGGTTATCTGAGACCCTAACAGGTACTACCAACACGTGTCAGGAAAAAACCTGCATTTCAGAGGTGGTTCCAAGAGCCTCAGAACCTCCTAATCAGAGGCCTTGCTGTCGAATGCAGAAGTTTTTTTCCCTTCTGAAACCATCCTGCACATATATAAATCTACCATCCACTCGTGCATTGAATACTGCTGCCATATCTGGTCGGGTGCTCCTACTATTCACCTAGGCGTCCTTGACAAAATCTAATGGGATAGATCCCGACTTGGCAGCTCGGATACATTCACTTTCTCACCGTAGCAATGTGGCTTCTTTGTGTCTCTTCTACAAATAATTTCACGGCTTCTGCCCCGATGAACTTAGCTCACTGTTGCCCCCTGTATATAAATTTACTCGAGCCACAAGATTACCATCTAGGAAACCAATAAATACTGTGAAACCAATAAGATTTAAACGCAAATTCTACTCCAGAAGCTTCTTTTCTCGCACTTCCCGCCTGTAGAATTCCCTTCCATTTACTTGCTTTCCCGACAGCTATAATCTCCAAGAATTTAAATGTAAAGTCAATAGTCATCTCCTATCTCACTAACCTGCATCCTCTCTCTCATGCTTCTTTCTCCGTCCACTCCACTCTCATCAGTATTCTCATCCTTCTCTTACCCACTTCCTGAGACCCCCATAACCTGTCACTCTTTATCATAACTTTCTTCCTATGTAACCTCCTGCAAAACAGTGACAGTATAATTCCTTGCTTGAGGCGATATGATTATATAAAAAAAATGAATGCAAGCGGATCTTGAATGATGCTGAGCTGTTGTTTGCTGATAGAATGAAGCAGCGTATAACATCTGGCATCTTTGCAGAAGTGTGTTAAACACCAAACTATTGAACCCTTCTTTATTCAATGAAGAACAAGATTATCCTCCAACTCCTCATTTGACTCTGCTGAAGTGCCCACACCAGATTCCCACCTAGAACTGGGGCTCATTTGAGTGATATACATATAACACCCTCTTTGGTCTCTAACATAATTTCTAAGTTTGACTCACATAAAGCAAGCGGAGGTGACCGAATTCCAGTCATTGTCCTAAAGAATTGTGCCCCTAAACTCTCCTCTGTCCTCTCCAAAGTCTACAATTATTGCCTCGCTGCCTCTTGCTTTCTTGCTTGTTGGAAGTCCTCCTCTGTAGTTTCTGTCTTTAAAACCTCTGGAGAGTCGTTTGACCTCTTGAATTATTACCTCTTTCCAATGTTCGGAAAAGTATCAATGCTGAAGTGGTTTATCATCTCACATCCCACAACCTATTCTCTGATAAACACTATGGCTTCTGCTTTGCCAGGTCTACCGCTGATATGCTAACGACTATCACCGAATACATATAACAAGTTATAGATAAGAACGGCGAAGCTCGAGCTGTTTCCTTGGATATCAGGAAAGCGTTTGACTGGGTTTAGCATCCTGGCCCTCTGTGCAAGCTGCCGGGTAATGGTATAACTAAATGTTGGTTCGATTTAATCTAAGCGTTCCTATCAAATCGCGTACTGAAAGTCGTATTGAACGGGCATACTTCATAAATGATAAATTTTTATTATATAGATAGGGGTCGCATGTTCGAATCCTGCCGAATGGCACACATTTTCGTAATAAAATTTATCGTAAATAATCAGGCCGGTAGAAATAAATATATAATACTGTTTCATTAAAAACAGAATATCTACTTAAATACGAGTATCGATAAAAAATAATGTTCAAACAATTCATTTCAAATTGTCGGTTGCTTATAAAAAAGTTTCGTTAAAATTCGTTGATTTCCGTAACAGGTTTACATTTGTTGACATTACGATGCATTTCAGAGAAGATATGTTTGTTTCCGATGGATCGAAAATTGTGTCATATAGGCTTGATAAAAACCTTGTTTAGACTGGAGGCTATTCGTGGTCGAGAGGTCTAAGACGTTATCAGATCAAATGGTAGTTACCCCTATATAGATAGGGGACGCAGGTTCGAATCCTGCCGAATAGTACACATTTTCGTAATAAAAATTTATCGTAAATAATCAGGCCGGTAGAAATAAATATATAACACTGATTCATTAAAAACAGAATATCTACTTAAATACGAGCATCGATAAAAAATAATGTTCAAACAATTCATTTTATATATATACTACCGGCCATAGTTATTAGACCACACCAATGTTTAAAAAATGATGTATTTCCTACTATTTTTTTAGTATTTATTACCAAGTGAATAATTGTAAATGATAATAGAATGTTTCTTTTGTTAATACTACACAATAACATGTGCATCAAATGAATTTATAAATATTCAATAATCACCTATATTGCAGTGTCATCAATGAAAGAATGAAGAAAATTTAGGGTGATTCGGACGAGTTCATATTTGCTTCCATGCCTTGTAAAATTTTGCAAAGTAATGATGAAAAAAGAACCATTTTATTTTCATTTAGAATTATCCACTTGGCAATAAATACTAAAAATAGATTGAGATACATAATTTCTTTAAAAGTGGTGGCCTAATCATTATGGCCGGGATTATATATATATATATATATATATATATTTTAATTCAGATACTTCAATCCAAGGGAAAAAAGCAGGAAGGTAAATTCCAAAAAACCGATCCTAATTAATATTAAAAATTTATTTTAATATTAAAAAATGATACAGGAAGAGAGCTCCATGTAATAAAATATTACAGAGCAAATATATATTAAAAAAGGATTAATTCAAAGACGTTGAATGGCCATTTCGATATGAAGATCCCCACGGGGGACGACACATCACCTCAGCAACAGAAAAAAACCTTTCAGAAACTGGAGAAAAATTAGTCTACTTTTCCTTTTTAAATAGATTGCAAAGAAATTAAAAAATAAATAATAAAATAAAATAAAAATAAAAATAAAGGGAAAGAAAAAGAAAAAGAAAACGAAAAAGAAAAAGAAAAAGATAGAATAAAATCTTTTTTTGCGAACCCAGACGATGTCAATTTTTTTCTTTTCTTATTTATTTGATTTTATTCTATCTTTTTCTTTTTCTTTTTCGTTTTCTTTTTCTTTTTCTTTCCCTTTATTTTTATTTTTATTTTATTTTATTATTTATTTTTTAATTTCTTTGCAATCTATTTAAAAAGGAAAAGTAGACTAATTTTTCTCCAGTTTCTGAAAGGTTTTTTCTGTTGCTGAGGTGATGTGTCGTCCCCCGTGGGGATCTTCATATCGAAATGGCCATTCAACATCTTTGAATTAATCCTCTTTTAATATATATATATATATATATATATATATATATATATATATATATATATATATACATCAATAATAATTATGGCCCGTAGTATATAGATATATATATATACAGCGAAACAGATCTGTCTGCGGATGACTATATCTATCTCCCCCCTCTCTCTCTCTGTATATATATATATATATATATATATAAATGAAACCATGATCTCTTAAAACTCTCCTTACAAAAATACATCAATGAAATCTTATCTACAAACTGACTTCTTACAAAAAATACATATTATATTCATACGAGTCTTGTAAAAATATTGTCGGCATACAATAACCCATCGAGGTTGGTATGTTGTAAGACAAACTAAACGAAAGGGAACTTATCTAAACATGCATGTAGAAACTTTTTCCACTTGATTTTACTTATCAATGACTGTCGTCGAATGCTATAAAATACTAATGTAGGAAATATTGAGAAAAAAGTGTTTTTCACGTTCAAAAATCCAGTAGATAGTTTTAATAATTCTGTATGGCATTTAGATAAAGAACAGATGTAGATTATTTACTTGCTAATTTTTTCGACATGCAAATCGGAAAAATGGCCAGACATACTTTGATTTTGTTTTTGCAATGAAGATCTGGAAGAGTTCGGACATTTTTAAGAGTAATTAGAATGATGTGATAGGATAAGCTATTGTTATCTAGATTCGTTTTTTATTTGAAGAGAAGAAGTCCTGTCGATCACCATTTTATAATTCTGCACCTTTCTTAGTTACACACTGCCAGTACGTTATAAATAATAGACTACTCCGTTTTGATCGCGAGGAATGGCAGAGAAGCCACTGTTTAATTTAAAAAAAAGAAAAGAAAAAAAGAAGTATAAAAGAAGGAAATGAATGAGTTAAAAAAGAAATGAATGAAAGACAGAAGGTAGGAATGAAAGAAGAAACAAAGAAAAGAATTTATGACGAAAGAAAGAAAGAAAGAACAAAAGGAAGAAAGGAATAAAAAATTAAATGAAAACTAAGAAAGAAAGTGAGGAAAAAAAGAAGGAAAGAAGAGAGAAAGAAAAAGGAAAGCAAAAAAGAAAGAAACGAATGAATAAATAAATGAATAGATAAATATAGGAATGAATGGCGGACGGATAAAATAAAAAATAAAGTAAGGAAGGAATGGAAAAAGGAAGGAAAGAAGAAAGGAATAACTGAATGAATGAAGAAAGAAAAAAAGAAATGTATGAAAAAATGAAGAAAGAATGAAGTGAAAAAGAAAGAAAGAAAGAAAGAAAGAAAGAAAGAAAGAAAAGAAGCAAGTGGGGAGAAATAAAGGGAGGGATGTAGAAAAGAAAAAATGAAGAAAGAATCATGTGAGTGAATGAATCAAGAAAGAAAAAAAGAAAGAAAAAAGAATGAATGAAAAAAGAATGAAAGGAAGGTATGGTTAAAAGAAGAGAGGAGGACAATAACAAACACTCTGCTCGTCCCTAGTAAATAATTGTCTATAGTATTTTGATCGCGAGGGAAGACGGAAAAATATATTAGAGACGCTAGAATGAAGCAAATGCAGAAAGTTAATTATCTCGGTAGTGTAAAGACAGATACAACTTTTGGGATATGCACTGAAGAAGAGGATGTGCGTTGTGGTGCAGGGGATATCGGCTCGGAACGAGAAATCGGGGAGCCGAGTTCGAATTCCAGTTGAATTCATTGCATTCACTTACGCGCAAATACCCTTGGGAAAGGTATTAATCCGTCTCTTCCTTCCAGTTATGGGTTAAATAACAGGACAGATTGGGTTCTATAGCCTTGGCTGGCAACCAGTCTACCGCAGAAAGCAATGGCAACCTACTGCGGGATAATCTTCTGGCCAGTCAGTCATGTCTCTTTCGAGACATGATCGCCCAAGCGTGTATCACGTATGGCACTTAACTGACTGACTGACTGAGGAAGAGAGACGCTCACAAGACGGATAGAGGGGAAGAGAGACGAGGGAAAGCACGCATGACATACTTGATGGATTTCAGCACATGGATGGAGAGCAGAGATTGTGAAGGGGTATTGAGAGCGACAAGGAATATGGAGATTTGGAAGGTCATTATCGCCTACGTCCTGAAGGGACAAGACACATAGAGAAAGATGTGTAGTCTTGATAACTCCCGATGGAAAATGTGGTACAGAAATCCGAAGGTGCATTGGGCTAGCGAAGGAATTCCTCCAGAAATTATAGACTTTAAATATGAGGAATCCATGGAAACAAATTCTTAAAAATATCCTTTTTAATGAAGAATAAAATTGAATCGACAGAAATACGAGGGTCATTCAATAAATAAAGTGCATTTTTCGGTATAAGGACTTCTGATACAGATAGCAGCTTACTTTTCTTTTCAACGTAGTCTCCCAGCAGTGTCACACACATGTCCCATATGTGCACAAGCTTCCGTATTCCCTCAGGGTAAAAATCTTTGGACTAATGTCTCAGCCAATCTCTCACGGTACTTTTGACTTCATCGTCACTTTCAAACTTCTTTAAACAATTTAGCCCACTTGTATACATTTTTTTTTTACTGAAACATTTGGTACCATACACAATTGACATTCATATGAATTTCATCTTGTTTGCAACCTTCAGCAACCGAAAACTTGATAACTGACCTCTGTTCAATCCTGGAGCATGCTTCTTGGTCGGCCATCTTTGTTAATCTCTAAAACTCTCAAGGTTTTTGTATTCAACCTCCAAAAAAAAAAAATAATATCTTTTTGAAAAAGAAGTAAAGGAAAAAATTAAAAACGAACAAATTTTTATCTGTATTAGAAGTTCTTATACCGAAAAATTCGCCTTATTTATTGAATGACCCTCGTACTATTCCACAAACAATTCCAGAAAATACCTGGACAGGACTTTTGTAAATTTTTTTAAAGAAAATTGTAACCAAATGGTCCCTTATACTTAAAATTAGGAAGAGACTGTTGACATTTCAGAGGCGTATTTTGAGAAAACAGGATTTGAAAGATGTCACACTCCAATGACACATAGAAAGGCAGAGAAGAAACAGTGATTAATCGAAATAACGAGCTTGGGTTAATAGATGACAACATAAAAATATGGGGAAGGATAGTAGTGAAGCAAAATTGCTAAGAGCTACAAAGAGTGGGAAGTTATGCATAGCCATGGTCACTGGTTTCTTGAAGATCGGTCAGTTAAGTACCATATGTGATATACGCTTGGGCGATCATGTCGCGAAAGAGACATGACTGACGAGGCAAACTATTATGCCGCACTAGGTTGCCATTACTTTCTGCGGTAAACTGGTTGCCAGCCAAAGCTATAGAACCCAATTTGTCCTGTTATTTATCCCATAACTGGAGGGAAGAGATGGATTAATACCTTTTCCAAGGCTATTTGCGCGTAAGTGAATGCAAAGAAATTTAACTGGAATTCGAACCCGGCTCCCCGATTTCTCGTTTCGAGCCGATATCTACTTCACCAAAACGTACATGCAGATACTCGTTACATAAAAAGAGGAGGTCATCGTTAATGATCGCGGATAGAAAAAAAGTTGTGGCAAGTTTCGAATCCGTCCCCAATTTCTGTTTAACCTCGCTGTCGAGCTTGAGAAGAACCTAAAATCCGTGGTTGACTGGGGTAAGAAATGGCTCGTAAATTTTAATGCTTCCAAAACGAAGCTGCTATTAATTAACCATTACAGACAATCGCTCCCACCTCCCATTAGCATCGAACAGGCTTGCCTCCTAGAGAGTAAAACACTACGCCTCCTTGGCCTCAGACTCTCAGCGGACCTCTAGTGGAATGACTATATCGAACCCATTGCTAAATCCGCTGTTATGAAAGTCGGTTCTCTGTGCAGGGCCAGGAAGTTTTTGCCGCCTGAGTCCATCCTGCACATTTATAAATCTACCATCCACCCGTGTATTGAATACTGCTGCACATCTGGCTGGGTGCCCTGCTATTCTTCCCGGGGTCCTTGATAAAATACAACGGAGAGTCTGTAATGTGATCGATGCCGACTTGGCAGCCCGGCTGCAGTCACTCTCTTACCGGCATGATGTGGCTTCCCTGTGTCTCTTCTATAAATACTTTCACGGCTTCTGCTCCGATGAATTTAGTTCAGTGGTGCCCACTAGGTTTGAATTTGCAAGAGATACTAGATTAGCAAGTAGAGCCCACCCTTTTACATTGAAACAGATAAAATATAACCGCAATTTCTACTCTAGCAGTTTCTTTTCTCACACTTCCCGTCTGTAGAATTCCCTTCCATATACTTGCTTTCCCAGACAGCTACAATCTCCAGGATTTAAATGTAAGGTCAATAGACATCTATCACACTAAATTGCATCCATTCCCTCAAACACTCTACCCATCTACCCAACACTCATCTCATCCGTCTATCACCCTCCTTCCGACATTTCCTACAACTAACCACTCTTTCTCATCACTTTTCCCTATGTAACCCCCTGCGCATTATTGGTAGTGGAAAGCCTTGTTTGGGGTGAAATGATTAAAAAGAAATTGTCAGTAAAAATTGCGTTGAAAAAAGTAAGACGAGATAAAAAAAAAACTGTTGAAACAATTTCTTACACATGGCGAAGAGAACATTCTATTATATTTTCATAAATTATGTATTCCTTCGTTCTTGATACGATTTTAGTTATCCTATGGATTTTTTGCAAAAAGTCAATTCACCCCAAACAAGGTGGAAATGTCACTAAGACTCAAAGAAGGCGTTGTTTTGCACTTCATCCGAGGGTCCGAACGTGGATTCATAATTCAAATCTGTAACAATCGAGGACACTTGACATCGGTGGTCGTGATCACTGGCAAAGACAACTTTTTGTAGAGGTTTGGTGGACAATGATACGCCAACACGAAGTCGGTTTTAACACCTTTGGTCTCATCTTGTACCAGTGGATGGTTAGCTTTGTTTGAGTCTGTGTACCGATTCTGTGGTCAATGTTTACTGTTATATAACAGTTTCCGAACAACATGCCCTCAGGAATGCCACAGGGCCCCTTTTGGATGACGTGGCCGGATCATTGGACTTGTTCCTGGTTTGATAGTTTAATAACCTCATAAGCAGGATAAGTTGTGAGAACTTATTTAATGATTTAATAACACTGGATATTATTTTCGGCAGATTGTAACCTACAGATCTGCTCCTGTCCAAGTTAAGGGAGTTTCACTGTGAATCTGTGTATCGAATGAAGTATTTAACTGTTTTAAATCACCGATAGTTGACACTAATGATAAACACAGCTCAAAGATGAACCCTGTCGTTTTTTGCGAGACCCACACTTCGTTGAACTTCGTAAAATAGCTCTATAAAATCGCAAACATATAGTTATGTGAAATGGAATCGCAAGCAATGGGCTGAACCAAGTAAGAAAAAACATCAATTTCAGACTATCAGTAGCAGTAACAACAAAAATGAATAGCAAATATAACTCTGAGAGAAAATAACAAAATAATCAAGATGTTGATGTTGCACATTACTTCAAACAAAAGGTAAGAAAGAACTGATAAATATGTTTTTTACAGCTTATCAACCTTTTGCGGATTATTGTAAGCCGAAACATATTTGAAACTGTGAGAACAATTCTTTTACTACGTGTCAATATTTCTTTAATGATTTTTGTGAGAAAAACAACGATTTTTACAGATAAAAGTCCTACTAGAGCTAGACAAAATAGATGGATTAATACCTTTGTCAGCGATATTTGCATATAAATGAATGCAACGAATCCGGCTAGAATTCAAGCAGTTTAATATTGACAGTCAGTGTTAGAAAGAATTATAACAGTTACTGAACATAAGGAATGAGTTTTCTTGAAAAATGGTTTTATTAGAAAGATCGTATCAAATAGTTTAAGAGAAAAATCCAGAATTAGGCAACGCATAGCATCCTCTAAGTTTGGCTCCAAAGATTACTGGCGTCTCTGCAAAAGCGTGCTCAGCAGGAACAAGACTTCAATACCCCCACTAATCAATGAATTTGAAGTTCTCACCTCCCCAGCCGACAAGGCTGAATGCTTTGCCCGTAAATTCTCAACCAATTCGACACTGGACTCGTTAGGAATACCTACACCAGACTTCCCACCCAGAACTAAGGCTCAAATAAATAACGTCCACATTTCACCCTCGCTGGTCGCCAAGATAATTGCGCAACTTGACCCACACAAAGCGAGCGGCGGTGACAGAATCCCAGTCATAGTACTGAAGAAATGTGCCCCAGAACTCTCCTCTGTCCTCTCTAAACTCTATAACCTCTGCCTATCTGCTTCCTGCTTTCCTGCCTGTTGGAAGTCCTCCTGCGTAGTACCTATATTTAAGAATTCTGGCGAACCCTCAGACCCCGCCAATTACCGTCCTATTAGTCTCCTTCCAATCTTTGGCAAAGTTTTCGAAGCCATTATCAACGCCGAGGTGATTCAGCACCTTATGACCAACGGGCTTCTCTCTGACAAACAGTATGGGTTTCGCTTCACCAGCTCTACTGCTGATATGCTAACGACCATTACCGAGTACATATACCAGGCACTTGACAAGAATGGTGAAGCCCGAACCGTTGCCTTGGATATCTCCAAAGCATTCGACAGGGTCTGGCATGCTGGCCTCTTGTGCAAACTGCGGAGCTATGGGATAACTGGACATCTGTTTGACCTCATCCAGTCCTTCCTCTCTAACCGCACATTAAAGGTGGTATTAAATGGGCATGCCTCCCAAAACTACCAGACGAACGCGGGCGTCCCTCAAGGTTCTATCGTAGGTCCCACGCTATTTCTGATCTACATTAATGATCTCCCCGACACCATTAGATCCCAAGTTGGCATGTATGCCGACGACACAACAATCTACTCCCGCATCGATCAGAAACCAGGTTTGGACGACAAAGTGAACCTCGCTGCCGCACTTGAAAGGGACCTCCAATCCGTAGTGACCCGGGGTAGGAAATGGTTGGTAAATTTCAATGCCTCCAAAACAAAGCTGTTATCAACTAACCACCATAGACAATCGCATCTACCTCCCATTAGCATGGGACAGGCTAGCCTCCCAGAGAGTAAAATACTACGCCTCCTTGGCCTTACACTTTCGGCGGACCTCAAATGGAATGACTATATTGAATCCATTGCCAAATCTGCTGCTATGAAAGTCGGCTCCCTGTGCAGGGCCCGGAAATTTTTCCCACCTGAAACTATTCTGCACATATACAAATCTACCATCCGCCCGTGTACTGAATATTGCTTCCATATCTGGTCGGGTGCCCCTGCTGCTCTCCTTGGGCTTCTTGACAAAATACAAAGGAGGATCTGTAACGTGGTTGATACTGACTTGGCAGACCGGCTGCAGCCGCTCTCACACCGGCGTGATGTAGCTTCCCTGTGCCTCTTCTACAAGTACTTTCATGGCTTCTGCTCCGATGAGCTTGGATCACTGGTGCCGCCTAAGCACGAATTTACACGAGGTACTAGATTAGTAACTAGGTCTCACCCTTTTACAGTTAAACAAATAAGATGTAACCGTAAATTCTACGCCAACAGCTTCTTTTCTCGCGCTTCCCGCCTGTGGAACTCCCTTCCACAAGTCTGCTTTCCCGACAGTTACAATCTCCAGGTGTTTAAATGTAGGGTCAATAGACACCTCCTATCACACTAACTCCCAACTATTCTCACAACACTCTCATCTACCCAACCCTCATTCTCGGTATCCTCACCCGCCTATCACCCACCCTCTGTTATTTCCTATATTTAATCAGCCTTTCTCCACTCTACGTAGCCCCCTGCACAGTAGTGGCAGTGACATGCCTTGCTCGGGGTGAAACGCTTATAAAAAAAAAATAGTTTTTAATAAAAAAATCTTATAAAATGGTTTTAACTGAAAGATCGTATAAAATGATTTTAATAGAAAGATCGCATAAAATTGTTTTAATAGAAAGATCGTATAAAATGGTTTTATTAGAAAGATCTGAAAGAATGGTTTTAATAGAAAGATCGTATGAAATCGTTTTAATAGAAATCTAAACTTATTTATAAATGGAACTTTGTGTGTGTGTGTGTGTGTGTGTGTGTGTGTGTGTGTGTGTGTGTGTGTCCATTACCTATAGACTCCGAAACGGCTAAACCGATTTTCTTGAAAATTTACACAGTTGTATTATAAGCGTCTGTGAGTGTTCTTAGCTAGGTTTTGTGTCGAGGTACCCCCGATAAATATCGAAAATCGATAATCGAAAAAATCGGGTTATAGAAGGAGTGGTCCGAGTTTGATCAAATTTTAAACACTCATAGACAAAGACATAAGAAACGATATTCAGAAGTTTCCAGGTTGCAGTTCTTACAATAGTGCAGAAAATTGGATATCGATATCAAAATTTGTCTTACATCCATTCATTTTTCTTTCAGTCTACGGTTTCGCTTTAACTGGAAACAACTATTGCTTTTTAGTCTTTCGTGCCAACGTCCAAAGAGTCTGAGCTCCAGGACCATGGATTAGTTTTAAAGTTTTTATTATACCCGAGTAACGCCGGGATATACTGCTAGTATGTTATAAAATAGTTTTAATAGGAAGATCTTATGAATTTTTTTAATAGAAAGATCGTATAAAATGGTTTTAATAGATCTTATAAACTGTTTTTTCAAAAAAGATCTAAGATGGTATAATAAAAACAACGTATAAAAGGTTTTGATAGAAAGATTGTATAAAATGGTTTTAATAGAAAAATGTTTTTTTTTATTGAGAATCCCATTCTCTGTTCGGTCAATGACTGCCATATCGGCTAATATTACAATTTCTTTTATCATTATCAGACAGATATTATTTAACATATCAGTTAAATTTGTAGCAGCTGTTGCTTTTTTTTAATAAACAAAATAAGGACATAAAAAAGATTTTTTCCATAAAACCTATTAATTCTTAAACAACAGACTGTCAATTTCTTAGCTAAAAAAAAACTTCATTTAAAAACCAGACATGATTATTGAAAAGTTTCTTTTATGCGACCTTGATCAGAGAATTTATTGACTAAAGTGCATTGATGTAAATTCCTGTAAAAATGGTCATCCATTAACGCAATAACTCGAATGAATAGACAGGACGTAATTAAAACTCCCTCTTTAATTTTTCAGTTTTACTAATTCAATTTTTCCTCAAATGATGGCAGATATTTTCACACAGTAAACAAAACACTTTCTCTTCATCAGAACTGGTACTGTTCGTCTGACGTTTGAGTGCAGCCTTTTATGCTAATCGACATGACTCAAGAAGTCATCAATTACTAGGTTAATCGGTGAAAAGTTCACGGTTTTTCTATTTGAACTTAAGTTAATGATCGAATAAAATCCTTGCGAATTTCACGACGAACGGAAATTTTCTGATTGCGTCGTCTAATATTTAAGCTTAGCTACTTAACAAGGATGTGCGTTGTGGTGCATTGGATATCGGCTCGGAACCGAGTTCGAATTACGGCTGAATTCCTTGCATTCACTTACGCGCAAATACCCTTGGGAAAGGTATTAATCCGCCTATTCCTTCCAGTTATGGGTAAAATAACAGGACAGATTGGGTTCTATAGCCTTGGTCGGCAACCAGTCTACTGCAGAAAGCAATGGCAACCTACTGCGGGATAATCTTCTGTCCAGTCAGTCATGTCTCTTTCGAAACATGATCGCCCAAGTGTGTATCACGTATGGCACTTCACTGACTGACTTAACAAAATATTGAAATAACGATCACAAATATGAATGCGTATCATTATTCAAAGAAATAAGAGGATAAAAATAAATGGTAAATATTAGTTTTAGGTACCGACGGCTTTCCCCCCTTCAAATTTATCCAAAATAGCATTATTTCTGTGCAAATGTATCTGCTGAACTCAAATCAACAATTAGTTATTGAAGAAACTTACCTTTTTTGCTTTGAAAGTCCATAAAAAACGAACTATATCTCGCACTTTTTCTCTCCCGTAACTATCACGAAGTCATGAAATTAACTGCAGAATTAAGTTCTACGCAGGCAGCAATTTTCTGTCGAATTTCGTCCTTTGCTAAAAGTTCCGGCGATGTACTTCCATTGAGAGCAATAAGCGTAGAAATACATAGCGCATTACTTTAATTCCCGGAAGTACATCGCCGGAAGTATCAGTAAATGAAGAAAAATCGAGCAAAAAATTGCCAAAATTAGTTGCATTACGCAGTCCGTCATTCTGCAGTTAATTACATGACTCCGTGAGAGTTATGGGAGAGAAAAAGTGCAAGATATAGTTCGTTTTTTATGGACATTTAAATAAAAAAAAAAGGTAAGTTTCTTCAATAACAGTTGATTTGAATTCAGCATATACATTTGCACAGAGATAATGGATAAATTTAAAGGGGAAAAGCGAATGTAATTAAAACGAACATTAACCAAATAAAGAGATTAGAGACTGACAAGGTTTTTATTGTTATTATTATGTTAGCTTTTTTTTCTCATCAAGTCAAAACAATGTCTCTCATATATTTTTCTCTTACGATTTTCATTGAAATCGAAAATAAATTGACCATTGTTTATCTAAAATAATGGCAAGGTGTAATACACGTTCTAATTTACTAACGGGGGAAGAAGCAGAACGAGGGTATATTTTTATGGGTTATCACACCAGCCAAATATCTCGTTAGTCATTTCTGCAAAATCACTCCTATCACTGATTTACTTCACATCTAAAAATTTTAATGTTTTACTATCCGATTTACTGCAAAGCGTAGAAGAACTAGAACTAAAAAACCTCTCTGCAGCTGATTCATAGTAATGGTGAAAATACACGTTTCTATTCAGGCAACAATTACCGTCTGTTATTTGGACAGTTAATGTTAATCTTGGTTGAAATTTATCAAACCTTTTTGTTTTATCAATATTTCTTCAGGAAGTTAGAATATTTGTTTCCACAAAATATGTATACTTCTTTCTCGTATTGATAGGAGGTTCCTTTCTAATCTTTTGCTTAAAGTTAGTGAAAGATCAACATTTGATTAGATCCTTATTTTCCTCCTAGTTACATGTAATATCCGTTTTAGTTGTTACTGCTATTGTCAATCTTCAAGTGATTTTTAAAATAATTTGGCACGATTTTTTGTGAATTTTAGGACTAATCTATATGGTCTGATGAAGGACTGCTTCTTTAAAATCTGCAGGATTGTCTTGCACAAATCCATTTTCAATAATTTCGTTTACAGATGCGAAATTTGACATTTATAACGTGTTGAACACCCTAGATGACATCTGGAGAAAAGTTTAAATTTGACGAGCTTATTTATTTTATTTATACTCAGAACATTTTAATTTCTTCAGCGGTTGAAACAAATACGTTTAAATTTGCTGCAGACACTTAAAATATAATCTATCTATATATATATAAAAGGCCATCTGTGAGTCTGTGTGTGACTGTTCCCTATGCACACACACATTTTTTAATATTTCTTTTGTTTCAAAATTACGGGAAAAAATATTCACATTTAATGTTGACCGAATGAATTTTTAAAACGTCGGAATAAAAATTAAATATAAAGGCTCATTTTTATATTTTTTAATATTTCTTTTGTTTCAAAATTACGGGGAAAAATATTCACATTTTTTTGTTAACCAAATGTATTTTTAAAACGTCGGAATAAAAATTAAATATAAAGACTAATTTTTTTTCATGAAAAAATATTTTAGTCGCGTTTGACACGTGTTATTAGATTTCTGTGACGTAATCTAGCAACCATCTTAGATCTTAGATGTTTTACGGAGCAAATGTAAACAATCTGCGTCATTAGCCAAAAAGTGCGAAAGGGAAAATTGTTGAACTTAAACTCAAAATATATGTGTCGACTTGGCTTCCCTATAGATATGTGTCTCTATAACGTTTGAATGGCCTAGCTTAAAAATGTAGGCGTGCATAGGGAACAGTTACACACAGACTCACAGATTGCCTGATATATATATATATATATATATATATATATCCCTCCTGTCACGCTGATGAAGAGAGAAACAATAGCGAGACAGTGTCGGCTCAGTTCATTCTCCTTAATACCAGTTACGAAAGGTCTTGCCGCTTGTTTGCTCTTTAACAGTGCCTTATTATTTTTTGTTACAATAATTATGTGTTCGAGTAGTGCAGAATTTATATATATATATATATATATATATATATATATATATGTAACGGTCTTTATTATGATAGAGAGGATAAGCAACAATAGATTTATATAATAAAATGAATAATAATACATTTTTATAGCAAATGTTCAACAGTACCTATGGACATGGAGATTGAGAAACGCAGTCCTTCACTGCAATACCTATCCAGCTGCTGACTGTGAAAACGACCACCTGCCAGTCGTATGCAAACTAAGGATAAAACTAAGGAGATTAAAAAAAAAAAACTAAAACAACCCAAAGACTGCAATACAATAGGCTCGTGAATGCCCCGAACCTGCATGAAATGTATACGGAGAGCGTGAAAACGATATACGAAAGGCAAATTGGAAACAGAAGCTCAAAATGAGACGCACTCAAAGCGCCTCTAGTGACATCGGCGAACGACATCATTCTATCATTATTTTCTATAAATACTTTCACGGCTTCTGCTACGATGAACTTACATCACTGGTGCCCCCTAAATACGAATTTGCACGAGTTACTAGATTAGCAACTAGATTCCACCCTTTTACAGTGAAACCGATAAAATGTAACCACAACTTCTACTCCAACATTTTCTTTCGTCGCACTTCCCGACTGTGGAATTCCCTTCCACACGATTGCTTCCCCGACGGCTACAATCTCCAGGAGTTTAAATGTAAGGTCAATAGACACCTCCTAACACACTAACCTGCTCCCATTCTATCAAACACTCTTCCCATCTGCCCAACCCTCATCCTCGGTATCCTTACTCATCTGTCACCTTCCTCCTGACATTCCCTATGTCTAACCACTCCTTCTCTTTACCTTCCCCTATGTAGCTCCATGCGCAATAGTGGAATGCCTTGCTTGGGATTAGATGATTAAAAAAAAAAATTTCGAAGGAAAAAGCACGCTAGAAGTAAAGCGAGTGGATCATCGAAGAGATTCTTGGTCTGATGCAAAAGAGACAGTAAACGATACCAAGGTAAGGAACGGAATATAAAAGACTACACAAGGAAATACGGAGCAAATGTAGAGAGGCAAAAGAAAGATGGTTCAACGACAAATGCGCCAAAGTACAGAGACTGAGCGCAACAAACAATGGAGACATGCACAAAAAACCCCTAAAAAACCAAAAGAACTATGAAGGCCAAGGTCATGCTCATCAACAGGATGTATAAAAGCAAAAAATGGCACACTAATAATAGAAAAAATATTTCCGAGATAGGACGTGCATATCGGAGATCTCTTCCACGACAAGAGAAAGCAACCAACAGTGCAAAAAATTACGGATGGATCAGAAATATTAAAACCGAAGTGGAATCAGCAATGACCAAATTGAAGAGAAACAAATCAGCGGGACCAGACGGGATTGTAATAGAGATGTTGATGTCCCTAGAAGACTTTATCACAGACAGACTAACAGAAATAATAAACGAAATCTACAGCAGCGGTAATATACCGGAGGACCTAAGCAGATCAATGTTCATAACACTAACTAAGAAGTAAGGTGCAAAGGAATGTGAACTCCATGGAACAATCAGCTTAATGAGCCACATAACAAAACTCATCATCCGGATTCTGATGAACGCTACGAGACAGGACAAGAACAATGCGGATTTGTTGAAGATACTAGAGCCAGGAATGCGATATTCATGCTGAGAATGCCATCAAATGCAGAAGGGCCTTTATCTGTGCTTTATAGACTACGCAAGGGCGGTCGTCAAAGTACGACAGGAGGACTTGATAGAGATGCTCGACAACCTTGACATTTTCGGAAAAGACATTAGAATAATCAAGAATCTATATTGAAAGCAAACCGCTTGTGTGCGAATAGGAGATGAACTCAGCAGGTATGCAAAAATACACAGGGCTGTAAGACAAGGTTGTGTTTTTTCACCGGATTCTTTCAACCTGTACAGCGAAGCAATTATGAGAAAAATAAAAGCCTTGCTAGGATTCGACATTGGCGGCCACAATCTGAACATTATTAGATACGCGGATGACACGGTGCTGATAGCATACACGGAAAGGAAAATGCAGGAACTTATACAGAAGTTAGCAAAAGAAAGTGAAAAAAAAGGACTGAGCATAAATCTCAAGAAAACTGAATGTATGGTCATGTGCAAAAAGAGGAGCCTAATATACCAACTGCAAGTCGGACAATATAAAATAAAACAAGTAAAAATTTCAAATACCTTGAACTGTTTTGACAGAGAGTGGAAAGTGCGACATTGAAATCCAAAGACGCATTGGCATTTCAGAAGCTAACCAAAGACTGAAAGACAGAAAAGTCTCATTGGAAACAAAGAAAAGAGTACTGTATTGCTATGTGATATCTGTACCTCTGTATGGAAGTGAATGCTGGACGATTCCATCAAAGATAAAGAAGAGGTTTGAGGCAGCAGAAATGTGGTTTTACTGAAGCATTCTGAGGATAACATGGACGAAGCACGTGTGAAACGATGAGGTGTTGGAAAGGAAGCAAACGAGAAGAAAACTGATAATAAATATCAGGAAGAGACAAATGAGGTTTCTGGGACGCGTAATGAGGAAGGAGCGTCTGGAGAATTTAATACTCACAGGCCGGATAAATGAAAGAAGAGACTTGTTAGGTCTGAGCAAATGGCTGGCGAATAGGGGCTTAGAAGAGATACCAAGAGAAAAATATTGAGAGCGACAAGAGACAGAGCCAAGTAGAAGTTCATGATCGCCTACGTCCTGAAAGGACACGGCACATGAAAAAGAAGTTAGATTTTTAAAGCAAAATGACCATCAACATATTTTATTTTAGAATTACCAACAATACATTTTATAGTAAAATGACCAACTAAATATTTTTTTGAGATTGAAGAGTGCTTTTCTAAGCGCAGTTTATATGTTGAACAAGAATGAAAGTAAGGGGCAGCCAGTGAGGATAAAACTCACTACTTAATTGCAATGATTCTAACAAGATAAGCTTATCATTACACTACGTGGAGTTGCCATTGTTATAGTTGAAGATATACAATTGTGTTGAAAAAATAATTTAGTTGAAGCTATAAAATTATTAACCAACTTGAAATAAAATATTTCATTAAATCAATCCATATAGTAATCTCCATTTTCTTAAAGTAATCAAACTGTATTTCAAAATATCACTTCAGCAATACTAACCCATGGACATGATTGCTTCTAAAGAAATCATCCAACCAGCCAACAAACACGAAATAATTGTTTCATAGCATTAATCCATATAATATTCTACAATTTCTTAAATCAAACTGTATTCCAAAATATATTCTTCTTCATGTGCCGCAGAAATCGGTGAACCTAGTTCAAATTTTAGTTGAGTACCCTGCATTCACTTAAACACTGTATTAAAGGTATTAATCTGTCACTTCCCTCCAGTCATGGGTTAAATAACAGTATGGAGCCTGGAGGCAACCCATCCAGTGTTGGTATCACAATAAAAACACACTTGATAGCCCTGGCGAAGAATCAAGTATTCAGCTATTTGATAAAATTATGAATTTCGCTATAAACTGCGCCAGGGTTCCAAATGCACAGGGAATACTGGAGGGGTGTAGTGAGTTCGATCTCGGCCAATGCCGCAGGACGACGACGGCGACGATTGCTCTTAATTTTTTTTCATTTTGGTATTTCTCCCAAAACCCGCTCCACCATCCATTTTCTCAAGCCTATCAAATATGTCCCGCGCTGCTTTCCCCTGTCTCACTTTCCCTCTATCCGTCCTGTGAGTATTAGATTCTCCAGACCCTCCTTCCTCATTACGTGTTCCAGAAGCCTCAGCTGATGATAAGTATGTGTTTTCCTCGCGTGTGCATCCTCTCCCTCACCTTGTCTTGGCTCACGTGCTCGGTTCATGAAATACTCGGTATTCTTCTGTAGAACCATATTTCTGCTGCCTAAAGCCTCTCTTTCATTCATAAAGAGATCGTCCAACATAGAAGAACACATAAGCAAAATGTGACGGGTGATGAGAAATAGATTGTTTACAACAATGTTTAGCAGAAAGATACTTGGGTAAGCGACATGAGTCAACTTTAGCAGGTCTTTATTCTAATAAAGCCATGCTGTGCATCTAGTGGGATTGGAAAGGAATCCTCTACTATGAGCTTCGCCAGTCAATTGATTCTGAAATGTACTGCTTGTAACTGGACGAATTAAAAGCAGTATTTCAAGAAAAACGTCCAGAATTCGTCAACAGGAAAGGCGTTGCTTTCCACTAGGATAATGCCAGACTTTGCGTTTTTTGGCGACTTGGCAAATATTGTTGCAGCGTGGTTAGGGATTGTTACCCCGTCGCCATATTCACCAGATACTGCTTCTTCAGATTTCCTTTAAAATATTCTGAATGGTAAAAATTTGAATGACATAAAAAACTGATATGGACCCGGTATGGGGCCATAAAATAATGAGTTAACACGGTGGTAGGTCAAGAACATATATTACGTCAACAAGAGATACAAAGAGAAAGAGTAATAATAACTTGGCTACAAGTGACCGACAAACAGACAGACTAGGCTGAGCTGAACTGAAGTCGTACTGGAAACCAGTGTCTCTGTCGCCCCGGCTCTGTCCTCGAGAGTAATTAACTCTCGGTTAATATAGGCAAAGAAGAGTCCATTATTAAGTGGGTAACTCCCCACAACAAAAACACATTAATGAGATCTTAGCTGAGAAACTACCAAATTTCTGGAAAGTAGGAATCTTTAGTGCAGTCCAGCACTCTTTTCTTTGTTTCTAATTACATTTTCCTGTCTCTCAGTGCTTTGGTTAGGTTTTGAAATGCGTCTTTGGTCATGTCAATGCGTCTTCAGGCCTCAGTGTCGCAATGTCCATTCTTTGTCAGAACGCTTTCTAGGTATTAAAATTTCTTTACTTCTCAGACCTGTAGTTGGCACTTGGGGTCTTCTTTTTGCTGATGACAATACATTCAGTTTTCTTGAAGTTTATGCTTAGTTCTGTCTCCTCGTTTTCTCTTATTACCTTCTGTAAGAGGTCCCGCATTCTCCTTTCCGTGTTTGCTATCAGAACTGTTTCATCCGCGTATCTTATTCTGTTGAGATTGTGGCTGCCAATGACGAAACGGACTTTATCTCTCAGAATTGTTTTGCTGCACAGATTTAATAAACCCGGTGAGAAAACACATCGCGTCAGCAAAACTATAACAGAAAACACCCGTATCACCGCCTCTAATAAATATGTGTACACAAACGTGTATTTACACAAACGTCGAGTAATGTAGCCGTCGGGAGCTGGTTAATGTTTCTTTGATTCGGCCTTGTGTCATACTTAACCGAACTCCCTACAGCTTACAAGTTTTATCAAGAATTATCATCAGGATTATCGGCAGGTTGGAATGTGTGGAATAGTGTAAGAATAAATATACATTTTTCATGTTAAAATAGAAATTTATTAAAAGGAAAGAATGACACAAGTTGTAGAGGTTAATGTGCAATTAAAAACATTATTAAGAAGTTAAGGATATGATTCGTGTTCAATGATAAAGTTATGGGTATCAAGATTTGTAGAAAATCTTCGTAGTAGTAATTGTTGAAAGAGTATATGCGTACGTACGTATGTATGTGCGTTTGTTTCGTAGAAATGTCTTTGGATGGAGAACTAGAATGAATGAGTAGAGAACAAGGTGCGACCTGACCTTATCTCTGGGTCGATTTGAAGTTGAAGTTACATTTTAGTTTTGTCTTTCTCGCTGCTTCCATCTGACTGACTGACTGACGCTGATCAGGGGTCCTTTTATTGTAATCTAGATTTTTCACACTTGATCACTAAGTCCCTTTAGTCTTGCAAGTCGCTTCCATTGGTCAAAAAATCAGTGTAACAATTACTTGCGAAATCTGGTTTCCACTTTTTCTTTAAGCACTTCGTCAATCCTTTTTCTGTTTGGGAAAATCAAGATTTCACACGACATTGTGAATTTTTGTAAAACTGAAGAAGAAGGTTCATTTTAATTCGTAATTTCTTATCCCTGTAGATATTTTACGGTATATTAATTGCAGTGCATATATTTTAAGAGAGAGAGAGAGTGTGTGAGAGAGAGAGAGAGAGAGAGAGAGAGAGAGAGAGAGAGTAAACAAAGAAAATTACCTAAGGTCTTTCCTGCATATCTAACTTTCTTTCCTTATCGTCCTTATGACACCTCCAGTTAGCCTCAAGCAACTCAACTATCGCGGCTTTCCTAATTTTTTTTTTTAACAAAGCGGCGATATAAGGTAAATATAAGGTATTAAAAGTATTGCTTCCATCTGCCAACAACTGATTGGGGCTGAAATCGAACTTAATTATTGGAAGAGCCTGAAAAATGTTTCCACGTTTTACAACAACTTAACTCTTACGTCAATTTTGCTTCAACTTTTTAAAAAACTTTAATTCCTTCATATGAGCTGACCAACTTTTTTAATACACCCAAAAAAAAAACATGCTCTCTATCTCGACGGCCAGACTTTGCACACAACTGCAAAATTTATGCTATTTAATAGTAGTTATTTGGATGAACCAGCACTTTTCTCGTAACGAAAACATGAGCAGAGCACACATAATGGAAAAATGTCACCTACCTCGCCTTGATCTTTCCCGACCGTTTAGTGTTCTTACAGACTGCCACCAGGTTCGTTTTTAATCTATGATTTCTTTTGTAAATCAAAGCAAGTCAACGGATATCAATTTAACCCTCTATGTTCTATCCTTTGTATCCTTTGTTGTATCCCTCTATGTTGTATCCTTTGGAGTTAAGGATGACAAAATTTATACTGCAACCAAAAATCGCTTACCTTTTCCACGCTAATAAAATGAAGAGCATAACACGTATATATAAACAGATGTAGACTTCTGACCGAAAAATCATCGCGTGATCTTTTTCACCTTCGACAAGAATAAATTATTTTGAAGTTCAATTATATTCTGTTGGGTTTCAGAATCTATAACAACTGGACAAATGTTCACTTTGAAACATCATTCGAAAATATGCAACTGCCGTTGACTTAAACAAAAAAAAAAAAACTTAATTATCTATTACACAAAATTTAAAACTGCTAACCTAATCGTCAAAAATAACAATTCCCCTGCAAGATCTGAACTACAGCAAACAAATCTAAACTTACTAATAAATTGAACTTTGTCGGTGTGTGTGTGTCTGTGTGTGTGTCTGTGTGTCCGTTACCTATAGACTCCGAAACGGCTGAACCGATTTTCTTGAAAATTTACACAGTTGTACTATAAGCGTCTCCGAGTGTTCTAACTAGGTTTTGTGTTGAGGTACCCTCGATAAATATCGAAAATCGATAATCGAAAAAATCGGGTTAAAGTAGGAGTGGTCCGATTTTATAAAATTTGATACACTCATAGACAAAGACATAAGAAACGATATTCAGAAGTTTCAAGGTTGCAGTTCTTACAATAGTGCAGAAAATCGATAATATATATATAAAAGGCAAGATGTTTGTGTGTGTGTCTGTTTATCTGCCTGCATGTCTATTTTTTTCAGCCTTTTTATTTTAGTTTTTGCTTCGGGTTTGGCTCTTCTCTTCTTCTTTGTGCCTTGTCCCTTCAGGACGCAGGCGATCGTGGCCTTCCACTTTTCCTTATCTCTGGTGGCCCTGAACAGGCCTTTTCCTGTTACACCATACAATCCTCGTTCCGTCATCCACCTGATTAGGTCCTTCAAATATGTTATCCGTTGCTTTCCTCCGTCTCTTTTTTCCCTCTATCTGGCCTGTTACTATCAGATTCTCCAAGCCCTCCTTCCTCAGTGCGTGTCCCAGGAATTTCAGCTGTCTCTTCCTGATGCTCAGTATTAATTTCCTTTTCGTTTCCATCATTTCCAAGACCTCATCATTGCTCACATGTTTGATCTATGATATTCACAGCATCCTTAAGTACCCCATTTCAGTTGCTTCAAGCTTTTCCTTCATCTTTGATGGTATTGTCCAGCATTCACTGCCATATTGAAGGACGGACAGCACGTAGCAATCCGGTACTCTCTTTCTAGTTTCTAGAGAAATTGTCCTGTTTCTTAATACTTTACTCAAGTTCTGGAATGCTTACTTCGCCATGCAAATTCACCTTCGGATCTCTGTGTCGCACTTTTCGTCTTCTGTTATAACGCTTCTCAGGTATTTAAATTTTTGTACCTGCTTGATTCTGGTATCCCCGACATTTATTTGGCATTTTGGGCTGCCCTTTTTACTGATGACCATGCATTCGGTTTTCATGCAGGTATAATTGTAGTTCTTAGTCTCAGCCATGATACCATTTACTCAGAGGACTTATTTAGCCTTCAAAATTCAGTTTACTACGAAAACAACTTATTTGATATCGATACCAAGAAATCAAAATTTGACTTGCATTCATTCATTTATCTTTCAGTCTACGGTTTCGCTTTAACTGGAAACAACTATTGCTTTTTAGTCTTTCGTGCCAACGTTAAAAGAGCTTGAGCTCCAGGACCATGGATTAGTTTTAAAGCTTTTATTACACCCGAGCAACGCCGGGTTATACTGCTAGTATAATGTAAAACATATAAAACAGAAAAGTTCAGCATTTAATAACATCAACTACGAACAAGACTTTGCTTCCGTTGTTTGGAATATAAAACAAACACATGACTTTATACACTCAAAGACATAAACATTACACATATTCAGTCACACCTAAAACCCATGCTCGGTAATGGATAAAAGTATAGCCAAAAACGCTCGGAAAAACAAAATATGTGGCAAAAAAAAAAAAAAAACGTTTTTAGATGTTTTAGAGAAAATGAAAAAAAAAAAAGGGGGAACTTATACTTAAATTTCTGTGTAGTAATATTCAAAGTGTGGATGAATTGTATAAATGTGTAAGATAGATTCTGGCGCGAAAAATTGTCTAGCGCGACACAGTCAACCAAATTTCCTAACAGTAGATTTGACAGTTAATTCACTATAATCTTTCCACTTCATGTCAGCGGAAATTATTCGTCCGAGAAGGCGCTACGTGCTACTCTTCTCGGGACCATCTTAATTAAAAAAGACTGTGCAAATGGTTACTATTCATCTAATATAAAAAACTTTTCATATTCCCTGTAACTTTCTACGTGGCAATATTCAAATCATGGAACATTGTGTGTGTGTGTGTGTGTGTGTGTGTGTGTGTGTGTGTGTGTGTGTGTGTGTGTGTCCGTTACCTACAGACTCCGAAACGGCTGAACCGATTTTTCTTGAAAATATACACAGTTGTACTGTAAGCGTCTGCAAGTGTTCTTAGCTAGGTTTTGTGTCGAGGTATCCCCGATAAATATCGAAAATCGATAATCGAAAAAATCGGGTTTTAGAAGCAGTGGTCCGATTTTAATCAAATCTGATACACTCATAGACAAAGACATAAGAAACAATATTCAGAAGTTTCAAGGTTGCGGTTCTTACTATAGTGCAGAAAATCGATAATATATATGTATAAAAGGCAAGATGTTTGTGTGTATGTCTGTATTTTTTCAGCCCTCTTATTTTAGTTTTGGCTTCGGGTTTGGCTCTAAGAAGGCATAATTGTAGTTCTTAGTCGCAGCCATGATACCATTTACTCAGAGGACTTATTTAGCCTTAAAAATTCAGTTTACGATCAAAAAAACCTATTTGATATCGAAACAAAGAAATCAAAATTTGATTTTTAGTCTTTCGTGCCAACGTCCAAAGTGTCTGAGCTCCAGGATCATGGATTAATTTTAAAGCTATCATTACACCCGAGTAACGCCGGGCTCTACTGCTAGTATATATATAAGATCGATTCTGGTGAGACAAGAAACTGTTCAGCATGACACAGTGAACCAAAATTCTTAGCACTAAACCTAGCACTTGATTCAATATAATCTTTTTTATTTTATTCTACGTAGCCCAGTTATAGGCAAATACCAGGATAGATGGATCGCTTTCAGCTTGTAACGTCATAGTCTCTTGCGTGTCGGGCTACTATCTGTAAAATAACACTTGTTACAAAAATCGATTTGACATCCTGTGATTGCTTTATAAATGAATTGTTTACCAAAGTTGAAGGATCGTAAATATATAATTTCTATTTTGTATGTCTTCTTGAAACCTTCGGTGTATATATATAAGCTCGTAAGTATATATCTATGCCAATATGTTCGTACGTACATATAGTGTGAGAACCATGTAGTGAGTAACTGCACGATGATGAGCCCAAAATATATTTATTTTCTAAAAAATAATTTTAACTTAAATTTAAATGTAATTTATTTTTCTTCTTCTATGTACCATGTCTCTTCAGAATGAAGGCAATCATGGTCTTTCACGTCTCCCTATCCCTGGTGGCTCTTAGCAATCTTTTTTCTGTTACCCCAGCAAAATCCTACGCTGCTATCCATCTGCTCGGGCCCGTCAAATACGTTATCCGCTGCTTTCCCCGTCTCTCATATCCTCTATCTGACCGGTGTTTATCAGATTCTCCAAGCCTTCTTTTCTCATCACATGCCTTAGGAACTTCAGCTATCTTTTTCTGATGCTCAACATTAATTTCCTTTTCGTTTCCATCCTTTTTAAAACCCCATCATTTCTCACATAACTGATCCATGATATTGGCAGCATCCTTCTGTAGAACCACATTTCAGTTTCTTCAAGTTTTTTTCTTCATCTTTGATGATCTGTCCAGCATTTGCTGCCATATTGAAGAACAGACATCACATAGCAATCTAGTCCTCTCTTTGCTAGCGAAATTTTACTGTCTTTTAATACTCTGCTCATCTTCTGGAATGCGTCCTTCGCCATGCCAATTAGTCTCCGATCTCAGTGTCGCACATTCCGTCTTCCGTTAGAACACTTTGCAAGTTGTAGTATCCCTTACCTGGCATTTGGGACTGATGACAATACTTTCGGTTTTCTTGTAGTTTATTACTGATTTTTAAAACAGTGTTTACAATTGACATCTCTCTCTCTCTCTCTCTCTCTCTATATATATATATATATATATATATATATGTATAATAATAACAAGACCGACTCTGTACGTATCTAAATTCTAAAATTTTACAAAAGTAAACTTTGAGGACCACAAATAACCGGCAGAATCTAACTCCGTTACTGTCCGTCGCTATAAAGCGTTGGACAAGAGGGGAAAAAAAAAAAGAAAACCGCGGAGTACCGACAATACATACAGTACCTCGCAGCAAAGAAAAAAAACCCTCAAACGGAACCAACGACAAAGAAAGAAAAGTGCTCGATACAAACTAACCAAATCGAATTAACAAAGAGGAAGTAACGTAGAGCAAAAACACACGTGAAAAGATCACAAGATCGCCAAGACCTACCGCGGTTTCGCACAACGCCCTGACGAGCCGTTGTGCGAAACCGCGGTAGGTCTTGGCGATCTTGTGATCTTTTCACGTATATATATATATATATATATATATATATATATATAGTCATCCGCAGAAAGATCTGTTTCGCTGTATCAGACATCCGATTGCTTTTACCCAGGACTGAAGCCCGACCGAATTGGCGTCAGTCGGCGATTCTCCCGCTGAGCTATGAAGAGAGGCAGACTTCAATTGAATCATCTCTTCAACAGGACTTAATTTTCACGTTCCCGATGATTAACTCACGTCTTGGTCTGCCTCTTTTGCAGACTTTTAGCGGAGGATGATCATGTGCCGATAGTTATATATATATATTATATGCTAATAAAAATGATAAATATATATATTAATGTTAATATAATTTTACAATAATATGTATAATAATGTTTATTTATATATATGTATACGTTTATTTTAGCGTCTGATGATCAGTTTTATAATGTGAAACTTTTATTTAATCGTATACTTGTTACGCTTTTAAAACGAATATGAAAAACTTAAAATCTATACTATATGTGTCTACGTCCTTAGTATATTGAACTCTGTTTTAAAAACAGGAGATAATCTACATTTAATTGTGAGCTAAATAAGGTCAATTAAATAATCCGTTCAACTGTATTGGATTTTCACTTTCCCGATGATTAAATCGCGTTTGGTCTGCCTCTTTTGCAGTCAACTATGCGTCACTCTAGTGACATTTAATTAATATTCAGTCAGTTAAGTGCCATATGTGATACACGCTTGGGCGATCATGTCTCGAAAGAGACATGACTGACTGGGTAGAAGATTATCCCGTCGTAGGTTGCTATTGCTTTCTTCGGTAGACAAGGCTATAGAACCCAATCTGTCCTGTTATTTAACCCATAACTGGAGGTTAAGAGACGGAGTAATACGTTTTCCAAGGGTATTTGTGCGGAAGTGAATACAAAGAATACAACTGGAATTTGAACTCGGCTTCATCACAACGCATCACAACGCACATACCTACCACAACGCACATCCACTTACGTTCCTGTTTTTATCGACTAGACCTATAGTAGTTCGTTCAGTTTCCCTTTTGAATCTAGCATGAAAACAGTTTTGACTGCGTAGTGTATGTTGTTAAGGTTACGCCCACTTATTGTATATCTTGAAATGTCTTCTTGTTCTTTTCGAATAATATCGCTGTACAGGTTAAACAAATGCAGTGAGAAAATACAGCCTTGTCGTACGACTCTTACTACTTGACTCATTTTCTATTTAAACTTGTTCGTTCCCAAAAAGGATATCAATAGTTTGAAACAACAATGATACCATACATACTCTTGACATTACCAAAGCATGAAAGGTTTTGAATATGACACTCGAAAGAGTATAAGTGTATTCGGAATCCCCTCTATTATAATAACATTTTTTGTGTATATATATATATATATATATATATATATATATATATATATATATATACAAAATTAATATATATATATATATATATATTAATTTTGGTATTCAGTCAGTCAAGTGCCATACGTGAAACACGCTTGAGCGATCATATCTCGAGAGAGACATGACTGACTGGGCAGAAGATTATCCCGCAGTAGTTTGCCATTGCTTTTTGCGGTAGACTAGTTGCCAGCCAAGGCTATAGAACCCAATCTGGCCTGTTATTTAACCCAGAACTGGAAGGAAGAGACGGATTAATACCTTTCCCAAGGGTAATTGCGCGTAAGTGAATGCAAGGAATTCAACTGGAATTCGAACTCGGTTCCCCGATTTCTCGTTCCGAGCCGATATCAACGGCACCACAACGCACATCAGTGGTTTATAAAAGCATTATATCGCTACACAAAAATTTAAAAATAAAGTACTGCTGAATCGTAGAGATGAATTGACGGTTTTATGTAAACATCGAAAATATTTTCTCTAAAATTTAATTAATTACAGTTGTTCATTTATAAAGTATGTTCCTGTATAACTTAAAAATTAACAATTATTTTACCAAAATAAATGACTAACACAATACTAATTTGGTTTTCATTACTACAATATGCCTTAGTAAACCATAATTATTTAATTCTAATTCTAACCTAAACGTACCAGCCCCTTTAACTCATCGGGTAATACAAAATCAAATTAAAGAAAAAAAAAAGACTAAGTTAAAATTTAAAAATTTTAAAAAATTAAAAAAGACTAAATTAAATTAAAAATTATTGTCTACCCATTTAAATAATGTATGGTCCCACTATGTATCTCAACAAGACAAAATTAAAAAGAGTCATGCCATGGCATTAGGCTGCTCTGTTGCTTTTCACAACCCATATCTTCAACTTCATAATTCACTTAAATTCTCATTTTTGATTGGACAATATTGACACACCGACAAGCATATTCTCCAACCACCACTCCCTAAATTTCTAAATAACCATAAATTCATCTAAAGTTTTCTCAATAAATCATCTTGACAATTTATTTTAAAATATAACCTAAAGATGAACAATATTGTTCTGAAACATGTCAATTTTGGGAAGTAAGATAGTGCTTTTATAAAGCATTGTTATAACAAAATTACAATATTATGCTCTAATTTTTATTGAGCACTCTTTATAAAAGTAAATGCATGAACAGTAGGTTTTAATCTGCCTGTTCTTTGACTCCCTTATAATATATATATATATATATATATATATATATATATATATATATCCCTCCTATCACGCTCGTGAGGAGAGCAACAATAGCGAGGCATGTCGGCTTAATTCATTTATTTTATTACGAGTTATTAAACTTTACTACAAGTTATGAAAGCTCATATCGTGTATATACTCTTTAACAGTGCCTTATTATTTTTTTGCAATAATTATGTCGGCGAATAGTGAAGAACACACACACATACACACACACACACAGATATATATATATATATATATATATGAATGTATATATATTTCATTTTTAAATGAGTTATTTCGCAACTTTGGTTTCCACCAATGGGTGGTTTCTTCAGGCGATTTTTAATAACTGATTTTACTTTTAACCTTTTTTTTTAAGAACGCTCTTGTAACGATGCGCGTTGTAGCGCAGTGGATATCGGCTCGGAACGAGAAATCGGGGAACCGAGTTCGAATTCCAGTTGAATTCCTTGCATTCACTTACGCACAAATACCCTTGGGAAAGGTATTAATCCGTCTCTTCCCTCCAGTTATGGGTTAAATAACAGGACAGATTGGGTTCTATAGCCTTGGTCGGCAACCAGTCTACCGCAGAAAGCAATGGCAACCTACTGCGGGATAATCTTCTGCCCAGTCAGTCATGTCTCTTTCGAGACATGATCGCCTAAGCGTGTATCGCGCATGGCACTTAACTGACTGACTTGTAACGATTTATATATATATATATATATATATATATATATATATATATATACACTACCGGGCATAATTATTAGGCCACCACATATTTTTCTAAGGGGAGGTTGTTTTTCAAACTATTTTTAGTATTTATTGCTAAATGAAAATCGAATAGTTCTTTTGTTATTATTACTTTGCAAAATTTTACAAGGCAAGGAAGCAAAGATGAACTCATCCGAATCACCCTAAATTTTCTTAATTTATTCATTCATGAACGTGCAATATAGGTAATTCTTAAATATTTATAAATTCGTTTGATGTACATGTTATTGTGCAATATTAACAAAAGAACCATTCTATTTTCATTTACAAAATAGTATGAAATACATCATGTTTTTAAAACACTGGGGTCGCCTAATAATTATGCCCGGTAGTGTGTATATATATATATATATAGATAGAACCGCTGACTGACGCCACTTTGGTCGGGTTTCAACTCTGGGTTAAAAGCAATCGGGGTCTAACCATACTGATGAGCTGTGATACAGCGAAACAGATCTGTCTGCGGATGACTATATATATATATATTCTTCACTATTCACCGACATAGGTAGAACCATTTAACAGCTTGATACCAGAATCAAACAGCATGTTCCACTGAAAATCACGAACCATACCTGGCAAGAAAATGAACTTATCCGTAACACTTAATGTTCCTCAATTTGTGAACATCTCATAAAAAATAGAAAGTGTGTCATGGAGTTTAATGTGGATTGGGTTTCCATATTGGTCAATTCACATACACTTTTCCATTTGAAGGTGCTAGAATCTGTTTACATCAGGTCTTGCAGACCCTCGCTGTGTTAAGAACGAGAGTGATTGCTGGGCCTTGCTGTGATCACGCTAGGTATATCAGTCAATATATATGTTACAGTCATATATTTATTTTGACGTAATTTTTGACTGAAAATTATAACAGAATCCGATGCATACAATTATCCATTTCCTAATAAGGAATCATTCGACATTCTTTGACCAAGTAACAAGTGCTACTATTGTTTAAATTTTCTAAAACATTTTTATTCAAGTCTTTATTTATTCTCATAAAATAACTTTTATTGTTATTTAGGATGAGGGTTTCCTTCCTAATCTTTTGTTTGATGTCGTGCGGAAGCTTAATCTATTGGTCATGTGATTATTTTCTCTTTGTGTCATATGTTGTATCAATTTTAGGTGTTGAGGCTCTGGAAACTCCTGCTATGGTTTCTGTTATTTGGAATAATCGTTTGTGGTTCTGTGGCGATAGTCCAGGAGGTTTGAAGAAGGATGATCCTCACTAAGACTTTCATTCTCTTGTAGCCAGTTTTTAAAAATCAATGTGAAAGCAATTGTATATAGCGGATAGGTTAGATATTTTTGAACGAGTATCTTTCTATAAAAGAATTTGACTCGCGTTTTCAGGTTAATTCAACTTGCAGTAACTTGCGGTGTTGTGTGAAACTAACCCTAACCTAGCCTATTCTGTGTTCAAATTCCTTTTCTCTTTTATAAAATTTATTGTAATTGATCCATACACCGAGATATTTAATGATTTGCTAAATTCATGCTAAGTTTGAACACATTTTTAGTATTCGTTTCTTCGTTCCGCCCGTGTATGAATACTGCTGCCACATCTGGACGGATGCCCCTGCTATTCACCTCGGGGTTCATGACAAAATTCAACGGAGAATCTGTAATGTGATTGATACCGACTTGGCAGCTCGGTTGCAATCGCTCTCTCACCGGCGTGATGTGGCTTCCTTGTGACTCTTCTACAAATACTTTCACGGCTTTTGCTCCAATGAACTTTGCTCAATGGTGCCCCATATGTATGAATTCACACGAGTTACTAGACTAGCAACTAGGTCCCACATTTTTACAGTGAAACAGATAAAATAAACCGCAATTTCTACTCTAACAGCTTCTTTTCTCACACTTCCCGCTTGTGGATTCCCTTCCACATACTTTCTTTCCCGACAGCTACAATCACAGGGAATTTAAATGTAAGGTCAATAGACATCTATCTCACTAATTCGCATCCTTTCTCTTTCTCTATTCACTCCACCCCTATTACACCTGTATTCTCATCTGTCTATTACTCTCCTCCTGACATCTCTTATAACTAACCCATTTTTCTCATCACTTTCCCCTATGTAACCCTCTGCGAAACAGTGGCAGTAAAACTGCGTTGCCTGGGGTGAAATGTTAAAAAAAAAAAAAAAAGAGTAAAATCATTAATAAAATCCTTTACTACGAATTCACCTTTAAAGTCCCACCCTCATTTTCTTCCAGTTCATCAAAGCGTGAAAATCACTACAAAGATTTCTTCAAATATTTCTATGCCGGATTAAACGTTCCGGAATATGCCTACTTCACTAGAAAAGAGACGCCATGCTTTGTTTCTCTCTCAGATTTATCGTTTCTTAACTTGTTCATTACGTATTTGCATATTTATATGAAAGTGTTGAGCACCTATGATAGATTCAATGAATTCGTCTACGCTTAAGATATTTTGATTAAAGTAATAACACAAGAAATTGTCGCAAATCCACAATGGCTTATCCGTCTGTTAAATGGATGAACGAATGATTTCGTTGGCGTTCTTTACTTTTGTAAATAGCCCTACAGTTCATTTAATCTCATCAAATATTTATTCACGAGAAGTTACGACTGGGTAATCAACGCCAAGTTGGTTAAAAGTTTGAATCACATTTTACATTGATTTTCACGAACTGCTTCATAAATTAAAATACGAACGAAACGAGTTCAGTGGGCAGTGTTCGAACTCAGGGAAAAAACATTGTTGAATTTTATGGCAAGCAGGCAGGCTTTGTCGGCTTGTCCGATATCTACTGCACCACAACGGATTTGCATTGTGGTGCAGTTGATATTGACTTGGAACGAAAAATCGGAGAACCGAGTTCGAATTCCAGTTGAATTCGTTGCATTCGCACACGTGAAAATAACTTTGGAAAAGGTATGAATCTCGCTCCAGCAATGGTTTAAATAGCAGGGCAGATTTGGTTCTAAAAGCTTGGATGGCAACCAGTCTTCCGTAGAACGTAATGGCAACCTGTCTAGTCACAGTCATATCTCTAAGACATGATAGACTAAGCGTGTATCACGTGTAGCTCTTAATTGATATCATGAAAAAGTGAATGTAGATACGCTTTTGGCCATTATAAAAACTGGAAAGTAAATATTAAATCAGTTTTATCTGTTTTATCCTTATAAGGCAGCAGTACTCTATGTTGATCTACTATGATTCAGCACCATTAGAAATGGATCGTATGTACGAGTTTCCACTAGAGATCAGGATTGAGATTAAGACCCAATAGGTGATCAAAGCACGTAACCTCCATGAAAGAACGGCAGATGCGAGAGTGGAAACTAAGATATCTGCTTTAGAATGATGGCCAACAAGGTAGAAAGAATAGTTGGTTATTTCTGATATAAGAATTCATTAGCATTTTGGGCATTTGTATCAAACAAAGAAAACCTTAGTCTGTATCTATCTGCAGATTTATTTTATATATTTACTTGTAGGTATATATTTTTACTTTGCGTGATCTGCCGATGTGCAATTTACAGCAGAAAGCTCTTATGCTAATAAAGACCAAAAACGTAAGTAAAAAAGAAAAGAAAGTTGAGTGATTTGGAAATAAGGAGCCGAGGGCAGTAAATCGCGAGGAGAGAATGCGATTTAAAATAAACAAAAGTCCAAGTTGAAGCGATTTTATCAAATATTATGAATCTTTCATGGCCTTTTTTATTGCCTCACGTAAAACGAAAAGTCAGCATTAGGACTTTATGACAGAGCGGCGTCTTTTTTTTTTTTTGGCTGAGACAGTCGTTAAAAAAAATTAAAACGGAAAAGCTGAAAAAAAAAGGAGGATTTTTTGAATAAATTTCTCGAAAGACATCAAAAGTCCAAATGCCATGTTTCTCGTAGCAATGCTGTCATATACATTTTTCTTTAATTTCTATAGGCTGGAATAAATTTTGCCTTAATTTGAATTACATTGCAGAGAGTTTAGATGAGAACCTGGAATAATAATAATAATAATAATAATAATAATAAGAAGAAGAAGAAGAATAAGAATCCATTATAATAAAGACCGTTGTGCTTATATATATATATATATATATATATATGTATACCTCCTGTCACGCACCTTCATGGAAGGAGACAGAGAGATAGAGAAAGAAAGATATGTACATATCCTCTCTATCATAATAAAGACCGTTGGATATATATATATATATATATATATATATATATATATATATATATATATTGTCATCCGCAGATAGATCTGTTTCGCTGTATCACAGCTCATCAGGACGGTTAGACTCTGATTGCTACACAACCCAGGCTTGAAACCCGACCGGATTGGCGTCTACCTCTGGGCCACGAGGCGTTCGGTGGAAGAAGGCATTCTTTTTAGCGCATATCATATTACGCGCCCAATAGCTAGAGTGCTCCAATTCATTTTTACTGAATGAGCGATGCGTACACGCTAGAGTGGCTACTGTGTATAAAAACTAAAACATAAAAATATAAACAAAATAATAAAAAAACTCTAAGCTTGACAGGAAGGGATATATATATATATATATATATATATATATATATATATATCTTCCAGTCACGCTCAGAGTTTTTTAATTATTTTGTATTTTTTTATTTTATGTCTTAATGTAAGATACTCCATAGTAGGTACATCAATATATATGTTAACGTAATTTTAGACGTCATCTAGATATAAATAATTTGCCTTCGTTTTTGACAGTACGGTTCCGCTCGTAATAATAATAATAATAATAATAATAATAATAATAATAATAAAGTAGTACAGTGCTAAAAGCTGAAACCGAAGGTTTTATTATTTTTGCAGAGGACCAATGTTCTGTACTTGCCCCAAATGAAAATAAAAATCGTAACGATATAGTTGGGTAATATTTACACTGGACAATGTGCAAACACTATTGAAAATATGTAAACAAACAGTAGTAAATAACATCTCCCAGCTTCGGTTACACAAATAGAAGATGTCACCATTCTATGGGATTACACCATCTACACAGACAGAAAATTGAAGCAAACAGGCCGGACATTATTTTTAAAAAGAAAAAAGAAAAAACTTGCATATTAATTGACATGGCTTGTCCAGCGGATTCTAACAGAGCAACCAAGGAATTCGAAAACCTGTCAAAATATAAAGACCTGGAAATTGAAATCGGAAAAATGTGGAAATTGAAAACAATTATCGTACCAGTGATAGTAGGTGCACTTGGAATGATAAATAATGGAACAAAACAACACATTGAAAGAATTCCTGGAAACCCCAGCTTAAGAGATATACAAAAAATTGCCTTTTAAGTACAGCCCACACACTAAGGAGATCTTTGTCTATGTAACACTAGGGATGATAGGGAGATATGAAAAAACAATAAATAAAGCCATAACAACACACGGCGACCTGCCTTAGATCTTCTTGCAGACTTGGTATGTAGTGCGACCATAGCAGAAATATTTTTATAATAAAAATGACATAATAATAATAGAAATAATAATAGACAGATCTGGCGTGCAAAGGTTTCTAGACCCTAATTGAAGAACTATGCGTAAAATTAAAGAAACAGAAATTAAAGAAACTAAAGAATTTTTTTTTTTTCATAATCGCGGACAACATTCAAATTGTCCAAAAACGTACACAGAACCGTAGAGAGGCCCCTTGAAAAGAACACGACAATTGTTTGAAATAGAGACAAGTAACAAAATGTAGATGAAATAAATGCCGATGTGGTGTAAAAGATATCGGAATGAGAAATCAGAGAGCTGAGTTCGAATTCAAGTCAAATTCATTTCATACAGTTACGCACGAATACCTTTGGGAAAGATATCAATCTATATATTCTCACCCCATCTATGAGTTGAATAGCAGGACAGACTGCGTTTTATAGCATTGGTTGGTAACCAGTTTGCCCCAGAAAAAATGGCAACCTACTCCGGAAAAATCTTTTGCATATTCTGTTATGACTCGACAGAGACATGATCGCCCAAACGTTTATCACGTACGGCACTTAACTGACTGAATAAAATTCAGACAAATTCTGGTGTTCAGTTTGTATTAGGCTCTTAGGACACTAGCAGGTTACATTGTAATAAGCACAGTTTATCGAGATGTGTGGGGACGATAGCTGTTAATTGCAAATGTTCACAATGTAATGATCGGGGAAGCAGCCTCTTGAGAGTCGGTTCCACTAAGCAGCAGTTCAAAAGAAAAGCTGCTCAAGGGAAACCAGTGGAATAGGAAGCGAATGGGGATGGCTCGTAACAATGTGAGGGCATGTCGGGTCGTAGCCATGAATGTCAAAATTGATGCTATGACAAAAAGGTGGCAAAATAAAACTCTCCCTGGAGAAATTGGTAGCTAGGTAGAAACTTTTACAGTCATGGTTACAGCAGAGTTACACAAAGGGCATGTGAAACTGGAAACTGGACCCGTTTGTTATTGGATGGAATGGCATCCCTTGTTCCCTGTTTACGATGTGGTTTCCGGCTTTCTCTTTGCCAAAATTTTTACTCTTTTCTTTTTTTTTTTTTTTTCAATTGGAGTAGATAGACTAAACTATCGCCCGGTCCACACTCCACCCACGTCTATTGAACAGGTGAAGAGGCTCATCCCTTGTTCCCTGTTTAGGATGTGGTTTCCGGCTTTCTCTTTTCCAATCTTTTTACTCTTACGTAGCCCCCTACGCATCAGTGGCGTTACCGCCTTGCTTGGGTTGATATGATTAAAAAAAACAAAATTCGAAAAGCGGCGAAATCCAGAATTTGTTTTTTGTAAAGATAAAATTTTGACCCTATAAATGAATGAAAGTCATTACCTAAAAACAAGTATAATAGCAACTATTTTAGGAAGGATTACACATAGAGAATTTTGCAAATGGCTTTGGTTTTACCAGATGATATCAGATATGATTTGGTAAAATAAATATAAATTGTGAAAAAACAGCTCAGCTGCAGAATTCAAACGAGTGGACGAGGCCTAAAACAAATAAATAAATAAAACATGCGAAATCTTGAAGCCCAGAGTAAAAAAAAAACAAAACAAAATGAAGTGAAAAATTAGAGAAAAATAGTGAATGAAAATGTTCAAGTGCCTGTAGTAGTCGGAACTCCTGGTACTGTCGAAAAACTTCGATGGAGGACTTGAAAATTTGCCGAAGAATTTAAACTAACGAGAGCATACTGCAGAAGGTTCTGTTGGTTTTAACAGGCTTGATATCGCTCAGTCTACGGTTAAAATATTCACACATCTATCATAAAAAGGAAAGAAAAATACAAAGACGGAGAAAGGCAAGCTTGGCAATAAGGCTTCAGTAGCGGTAGGCAAACAGATGGGGTCGGGAAGGAAGTTAACCATAACAGTGGAAGAAACAGCGGTAGCATCAGAATGAAATAAAGAAAAACATTCAATTATCTTGAATTTCGATATTTAAAGGGATTCCTCAATATTAGCTAAGAGAAGAAAACATTCAGGTTGTGGATTTCTTTGTTTCAATATAACACGAATAAAGATGAAAAACAGTGAATATTTCGAAACATTTAGAGAAATTGTAAGTGGATTAAAAAAGAATATTTAGCATGAAGCTAATAACCGGACCAGTCGTTTGAATTATGAAGTTGAGCTGTTTTTTCACAATTTATATTTATTTTACCAAATCATATCTGATATCATCTGGTCAATCTAAAGCCATTTGCGCAATTCTCTATGTGTAATTCTTTCTAAAATAGTTGCTATTATACTCGTTTTTTTTTTAATCGTTTCACCCCAAGCAAGGCATTCCACTGCCACTAATTCGGTTGGGGCTACATAGGGGAAGGTAAATAGAAAGAGTGGTTAGATATAGGAAATGTCAGAAGGGGGGTGATAGATAGTTTGGAGGATGGGAAGAGTGATTTTAGGTAATGAATTTCATTCACATATAGGATCAAAACTTTATCTTTACAAAAAAAACAAATTCTATATGTCGCCGCTTTTCGATTTTTTTTTTAATCATCTCACTCCAAGCAAGGCGGTAACGCCACTGATGCGCAGGGGGCTACGTCTATTGAACAGGTTCATCCCTTTTTTCCCTGTTTAGAATGTCGTTTCCGGTTTTTTTCTTTTCCAATCTTTTCACTTTTACGTATCCCCCTGCGCATCAGTGGCGTTACCGCCTTGCTTGGAGTGAGATGATTTTAAAAAAAATCGAAAAGCGGCGACATATAGAATTTGTTTTTTTGTAAAGATAAAGTTTTGACCCAACCAATGAAGGCGATAAAGTCACAAGGGTTTACATGAAGTGAAAGTGAAAGTGTTGAAAGCCTGAACTGGTGGAAATAAGGGATGTAGATCGTCTGAACATTTGCTATAGCAATAGCGATAAACTAGAAAGGGACTAACAATGTTTCGTCTGTGGCAAATAGGTTGCAGGGTGAAAAACTATTCATCACTTATAAGGCTGTATAATCTCTTTTGAACTCCGGACAGCTAAGTGTGGGCAGCAGCAGAACAGATATGTCAGCGATATTTGCTTCTTGGTCTGATCTGGCTCCAGACATAGAGTATGGCAACAGCAATTAGGTACTTTCTGGAAGGTACGGAGCGATCTGTAGTGTCAACAAAAATTCGTGTTAAGGAGCCTCGTTGTGGGCACAAGCGCTCAGTATAAAAAACATTAATATTTATCAAGTTTGAAAACTATCCTTTTATAACTATGATCGTCCCTCTCTTTGTTAGTTAGCACGACTGTTACTTCCTGCCAATACCTCATGAATAATTGGACTATTCCGCGATTTGATCCCATAGTGAGAGGAGAAAACATTTTTTTTTTATTTTAGTAGGAAAATGAAAAAATGAATGTAATAGAGAAGTAAAGCTAAAAAAGTTTAATGGCTGTTTCAGTGAAATGGGAAAATTTGACAAATCTATATTTGTTAAAAAACAAACGACCATCATTCATATTTATGATTGCTATATCTTTTTAAAAATTAAAGAAAATATTGTGAACTATTGTTTAACCCGTAAAATTTCCAGTAGTTAAAACTAGTAAAAATGACGCTAACAAGCGTGATTGATTTTTTATAATCATATTACCAATTTACTTCCACTGGTGCGCAAAGGGTTACATAGGGAGAAAGTTATGAGAAAGAGTGACAGGTTATTGGGGGTGTCAAGAAGTGGATTAGAGAAGCATGACTGTGGCCATAAAGTGAAGGATCAGTTTATATATTGACTGTAATGCAGAATTGATCCCCCACTTTATATCTACATTATAATAATATAGAATTCTTTTTAATCATATCGCCCCAAGCAAGGCACTTTACTGCCACTGGTGCGCAGGGGTTTACATAGAAGGAAAGTTATGAGAAGGTGTGACAGGTTATAGGGAGTGTCAGGAAGTGGGTAAGAGAAGGATGAGAATACTGATGAGAGTGGAGTGGACGGAGAAAGGAGAATGAGAGAGAGGGTGCAAGTCAGGGAGATAGGAGATGACTAATGACTTTACATTTAAACTCCTGGAGATTGTAGCTGTCGGGGAAGCAAGTGAATGGAAGGGAATTCCACAGGCAGGAAGTGCGAGAAAAGATGCTGGGGAGTAGATTTTGCGTTTACATTTTATTGGTTTCACAGTAAAAGGGTGGGAGTTGCTAATCTTGTGGCTCGAGTAAATTCATACATAGGGGACGCCAGAGAGCTAACTTCATCAGAGTAGAAGCTTTGAAAGTATTTGTAGATGAGACACAGAGAAGCCACATTGCGCCGGTGAGAAATGATTTTAACTGAAGTTATTAAAATATCAGTTATACGTAAAATGAAATATACAGTCAATATATCTTAATTCCGTTTCTGATCTTTGAGAATACGTTTCATTTTGATTCATTTGTATAGGTATAAAGATATTAGTCGTGGTGCAGCAGCAATCGCCTCAGAACGTAGAAATCGGAAAGCCGAGTTCAAATTCAAGTTGCATTCACTTGCAAATACCCTTGGGAAAGGTATTAGTGTAATATAACAATCTGGCCCCACCCGAGGAAGGCTGATGCAAGCGAGGGTGTTTCCGGTCGTTGAAAGGAACGGATGTCGTTTGACCTTATTTCCAGCAGCAGCGTAAATAACTACAGAGGCAAACAGAACAGGTGTCTCTGAGAATTACGTGGGCGTGCGTGGGCGAGGCAAAACCGGAAGAAAAAGTCCCGGTTCTGGAAGATTATAAAAAGACCTCGGCACACGGATTCAGTAGTAGAGGAGCAACAGAGATCGGCCGGTGAAGAGAGACACAACAGATAAGACTACACTCCCGTCAACCCATTAGAAGCGCGCTCTCTCAATTCTCTGTTCGCTATTCTAACCGGCTCAGTCATTAAGACACATAATTGGTGCCTAGTGACTTGCTGTTTTGAGACAACAAAACAGTTAGATGCGAGCTGGTTGCCACGGCGACGATTGAAATTCAACGGACTTAAAACTACCAGATAGAAAGAAAAAAGAAGACGAAGATAGAAGCAGCCGCACGACTATAGACATCAGCCAAGGTAGGTGACTCTTTGATTTGATAGTGTGTGTGTTCTGCTCTTGTTTATAAGTCTAGTTAGAAAAAAAAAATGGAACAGCATACTTTTGCCGATCTGACCCTAGAATTGAGAAATGTGAATTGTTCGGTGTCGAACACATTAAGTGTAGAACGGAGGGGGTGCAGGACTACATGCAGAGAGTAGTACGCCTAGCGGAGAGCGCATAGGTTGGGGTTGACGGGAGGAATAAAGTTGAGATATTTACCTGTCTGTAAGTATAAAACATCTGAGTTAATGATTTATTTTTTGTTAATATTTTACCATATATGTGAAGTGAGTTTACTGGTATGTTGCTTAATTAATCTTACTTTTATTGAGTAAGTGAAATGTAAAATCATGTAAAGGAAGTTTCTTCTACTCTTTAAAGTGGATAATTGGATTAACTTGTTGATAACAATGTTTTCTTTGGTTTGTGCAGTGTTAGGTTTTCTTTTTTTGGATTTCTTTTCAATGACTGTACACTACAAAATGATTTACATTTCTATGTTTGTGAATTATGCTTTTGTGCAGGTTCCCATCAATTCAACATCCTCTGTGAATTTTCATTTATGTGACTTGGGAAATATCTTTTGAAGATATATTAATTTCTGAAAACTTTATATTGACACGGATAGACCTGCAGATTCCACAGTTGATCGGAACAAAAAGAAAGAACAACTGAAAAGTCTTGTAGACTTATTGGCTGATATGCTATAGGATTGGGAAAGAAACAGTGGGAGGATTAACGATAGTTTAAGTGAAATAGTTAGGAAGATACAAACGTGTAAAATTATTAATAGTATCTAAAGCATAAAGTAAATTATACGTCTCTGGTTCAGTGGTTTGGTCCCCAATTACGCAGAAATTTCCCAATTTTTCAGTGGACACCATGCCGGTAGAATTGCGCGATATGGAGGAGATTCCTATCCGCAAACTAGTAAATACCTTGGAACAGATAGATATGGAAAGATTTAGTGAAGGATATGAAGAACTCCCGAAGAAGTTGACGATAGGAGTCATTGCTGGCATAATCGGCGTTATGATAATCCTTGGAATAATAGCTAGGAAGCGGATTTTTAAGTGTGAAAGAAGCAACAGTGCTTCGGGAAAGGAAAGGGAGTTATCCGTTGTGAATAGTACTCCGGGGTCAACGGGTGTTCAACACTCAAATGTCTCTGCGTTAAACAGAGAGATGTCAACAAATCAGATATGCTTGGATTCGAATCCAGAGGAAGTAGTTCAAGGAATGGAAAACATTGTACAAACTAAGGAACTACGAGTCACGGGTCCATTTTTTTAGACTAAATTAATATAGATGAAACCTCTAATCCTCCACAAGTAAATTGCATGCGGATTAACGTTGGAATCAGGGTAATTTTCTTCATTTTCTATTGAACATTTCTCGGTCAGACTATGAATGATATGTACTGCAGATAATGGCCATTTTTCTGTGTTCAAACATAGTATGTTTGAAATTAAATTAAAATAAATGAAGTTACATGTGTAACAATAAACTCGAGCAGAAACACGCATGGTGTTGGTCAAAGGTCATTTACTCGATGTCAGTTTAGAAACTGGGGCGCGGTTACCGCCTATGATCATGTGGTCGTGCATCGAGGCGTCTACGCTTATGGACAGAGTCGAGAAAGAAAATGAACATTTTTAAGAACTTTGCCCAATTCTGTGAAAATGGATATTAAAAAAAAAAAAAAAAAAAAAGAAAGAACAATGAAACATCGAGCTGGTAGAACAATTTTCACGATGGACACGAACATTGTTGGGTTGCCGATGTAGGCTCCCCTATATATTTTTTTGTTGTTTTTTTTTGTTTCGGCATGCACATCTTTTGTTGTTTTGGCGTGCACATGTTTTATACAATTGTCGGGCTTGTGTGGCATGGGGAGGAGTGTGAGGGTGTTGCGCTTAAAATGTTCTTAGGTGAACATTTTGGAAAATGGGAGGGCGAGGAATGTAATATAACAATCTGGCCCCACCCGAGGAAGGCTGATGCAAGCGAGGGTGTTTCCGGTCGTTGAAAGGAACGGATGTCGTTTGACCTTATTTCCGGCAGCAGCGGAAATAACTACAGAGGCAAACAGAACAGGTGTCTCTGAGAATTACGTGGGCGTGCGTGGGCGAGGCAAAACCGGAAGAAAAAGTCCCGGTTCTGGAAGATTATAAAAAGACCTCGGCACACGGATTCAGTAGTAGAGGAGCAACAGAGATCGGCCGGTGAAGAGAGACACAACAGATAAGACTACACTCCCGTCAACCCATTAGAAGCGCGCTCTCTCAATTCTCTGTTCCCTATGCTACACGGTTCATCGTCATTAATAAAAATATAACTTTATATTTTTATATATATGCGTGTTTGTTGTTTGTCGATATATAACATTAGTCCGGCTCTGCTCCCTCCAGTTATGGGTTAAATAGCAAGACAGATTGGGTTCTATAGCTTTTGTCAGCAAACAGTCTAGCACAGAAAGCAATGGCAACCTACTTCGGGAAAATCTTCTGCCCAATTAGTCATGACTCTTTCGGGTAATGATCGCTCAAGCGTGTATCACGTAAGGCACTTAACTGAATGACCGATATGTATTCCATTCCATGTATTCCATTCATACTGAGGAAGTTCTACTCAGATCATTATTACGTTGTGGGACAGACACCTGAAATGATGTTTTCTTGATCACTACAACTTTAACTTCCTCTAATCTGAACTCGACTCTTATCTATCCTACATATCCTCATAATATGCTTACGGTCATATCAAGATGAAACACCCGTTCTCGTACGATCACCGAAGTTAAGCAACGTTGAGTCTGGTGACTGCCCGGGAATACGAGCTGTTGTAAGCTTTTATGTACGGTTGGTGCAATGAATAATGGCTTTGAATTTTAAATCAAAGAGCCAAATTATAGCTCCAGTCATTTCTTTATGCAGAACTAGGTAATAAAAAATACCCAGCGGACCTGAAGCAGACTACCACCACGTTTAATTTTCTTTTCCTTTTTTTTTTACTTTTTTCAGCGCAGTCCTATCGATTACCCCTTAGCTTTACGGTACGACATTACCGCCACCTGTAAATGTGTTCATTATCAAATTTTTTGGAATTTTTTCAGTGCAATATCATCTTTTACACCTTAAACTTTACGAATGACAAAAAAAAATTTACAAAAATTTCAATATTTAAACAATTTTAGCTGGGAGACCAGTTATTCATACAATCTTATAGTGGTTTGAAAATGGGGGATCGATTTACTTTAACGTTGTATGAGAAACTGACCCCCACCACAAATTTGTTTAAATATTGTAATTTTTCAAAAATTTTTTTTTTTGATAATCGGAAAGTTTAAGTAACAATCGATAGGACTGCGCTGAAAAAAGTAAAAAAAAAAAATGAAAAACAACGAAATTAACATAAACATAAATCCCAACATGAGTGGATGGAAATTGGAGGATCGATTTACTTTAACGTTGTATGAGAAACTGACCCCCACCAATCTTTTTTAAATATTTGTAATTTTTCAAATTTTTTTAAAAAGTTTTAACCCTTAGATGGAAGTTTAATGGAAGTGTAAAAGTTTAATTGACAATCGATAAGACTGCGCTGAAAAAAATTTTAAAAAAAAGAAAGAAAAACAACGAAATTATACGTGGTGGTAATCTGCTTCAGGTCCGCCAAATATCCTTTACGTAGCCCGAGAGAAAAAAAAGCCAAATCAGCGAGATTTGGTGAACTTTCTATATGCCTACTTGTGCAGCACCGGATGTGCGTTGTGGTGCAATAGATATCGACTTGGAACGACAAATCGGATAACCGAGTTCGAAATCCAGTTGAATTTCTTTGCATTCACTTACGCACAAATACCTTTGGGTAAAGGTATTAATCAGTCACTTCCCTCCAGTTATGGGTAAATAATACCGCAGAAAACAAAGGCAAACAACTGCGGGATAATCTTCTGCCTAGTCACTCATATCCATTTTGAGACATGATCGCCCAAAGCGTGTATCACGTATGACACTTAAACTAACTTTTGCAGCTTCCTGTATGCGGAAAAACTCTTGGGAAAGGTATGTGTCCACATCTTCTCTTCCATCTAAGGGTTAATTATTAGAACTTGTATCAGTAAAAATCACTATTATCTCCCAAAAATTCTTACAATTTAAAATTATTTTGTGGTTTTAAATAACCTGAAAAACGTTGATAAGCTGTAAAAAAAAACAAAAACAAATCAGTCAATCAAGCACCACTCACTCTCTTCCTTGTAGGCCATTACATCAGTCTGACAACATATTATACTATATTGAGTGGCTCTTAGGCTTTGTATTGGATGAACGATAGTACAGAAAAATAAATAATAGTGTGCATTGGTATCATTCATATAACCGTAATATTTTGTCAGTAATTCTTACCTTAATCGCTAAAATCACTGACAAAACCCATTTTCCGATATTTAAATGCATTTCTATAGTAAAATCATGAATCCTGCAAAAATTTACGTTGTATATAATAATCCTCTTGTGCCAATGTCCTGCCCTTAATGTATGAGATTTGGCAATTGCTTTGATTTTGATCTTCAAATATTCATTATATATATATATATATATATATATATATATATATATATATATATATATATATGTATATGGCACTAAGCCACACAGTGGAGACGTCGAGGGACGATCAGTATGGTTTTAGCTTTTTATCTAACCTCGTCACAATCAGTGGCCCAATGGAGCAAATAATTTTGGCAAGCATCAAAACTTAGCATACTATACTGCTTGTCCGAGAGGAGCCTGTGTGCTGTGAGATGCTGAACGACCTCGGCATTGTTAATGGCTTCGAACACTTTTCCAAAGATCGGAAGAAGACTGATAGACAGTGTTTTTAAATATAGGAACTACAGAGGAAGATTTCCAACAGGCAGGAAAGCAGGAAGCAGATAGACAGAACTTGTAGAGCTTAGAAAGAACAGAGGAAATATCAGGGGCACATTTCTTTAAGACTATGATTGGGATTCCCTCCCCTCCGCTCGCTTTGTGAGGGTCAAGTTTTGAGATTATCTTAGAGACAAGCGAGGGTGTGGACGTCATTCAGTTGTGCCTCGGTTCTAGGTGAGAAGTCGGGTGTAAAAACTCCAGACGAGTCCAGACTCGAATTGTTCGAGAATCTGCGGGCAAAGCATTCACCCTTGTCCGCTGGGGAGGTGAGGACCTCAAATTTGTTGATTAGTGGGGGTATTGTGGACTTGCTCCTGTTAAGTACTCTTTTACAGAGTCGCCAGTAGTCTTTGGTGCCAAACTTAGAGGATGCTATGCGTTGCTTCATTCTGGCAGCAAACAACATCTTAGCTTCGTTAAGTATCTTTTTACACTTATTACGAGTTGAAGCGAAAAGGCGCCTGTTTTGGTCCGACGTGTAGCTACAATAAAGTCGGAAGAAATTATTCCGATGGGCAATGGCGGCCGAGCAAGCGGGTGAGAACCATGGAGACGAATGAGATTTAAGCTGAAATTTCCTGGCAGGGATGAAGGCATCGATGCCGGCCTTAACCCAGGAGGAGAACTCGGATGCACATTCTTGGGATGGGAAGTCTAAAAACGTTGTTCCATGGGACGTCACAGAAGAAGTCTCAGAACGAATACCAGTCTGCTCTTTGGTAGCAGTATGATTTCCTACTTGTCTGGGTTTCTTGGGTCTGGTGGGAGTGGAATGAAATGTTGAACTACGGTGTGGGCAGAGAGATGGGAAGAAATGGCTTTGTCGATATTGTCAGAAATGCTGTCAAGTAACGAACAATCAGGGGAGGAAGGTGAGCGGTTGTCAATAATTCTGTTTAATTTGCTATTATTAACTATCTTTTTACTTCCCACCTTCAATGCTTTTCGAATTGGGTACCTCGAGGTGGTGTGATGGTTAACAAGCTTGTCTCATTAGTAGTGAATTCTATCCTCAATGGGTGTCACTTACTTTCGGCCTTGTGCAGCATCTAGGCTATACTTAGAAAATCAGGCACATCGACGTAGTGTAATTTTTAGCAATCTTGTCTCGCTAGCGCTTATTACAACTGAGTAGCGAGTTCGGTCCCCTGGCTTTCCACGTCTTCCTATCCCTGGTGTCTTTTAATATGTTTTCTCCTGTTACTCCACGCAACCCTCGTTCCGTCATCTACCTGATCTGGACCTTCAAATATGTTATCCGCTGCCTTCCTCTGTCTCTTGTTCCTTCTATCTGGTCTGGCAGTATCAGGTTCTCCAAGCTTTGCTTCCTCATCGCATGTCCCAGGAACTTCAGTTGTCTTTTCCTGATGCTCGCTATTAGTTTTCTTTTCAATGCCATCCTTTCCAAAAATTCATCATCGCTAAAATACTCGGTGCATGATATCCGCAGCATCCTTCTGTACAACCACATTTCCGCTGCATTAAGTTTTTTCCTCATCTTTGATGATATTGTCCAGCATTCATTGTCGTATTGAAGAACTGACATCACATAGCAATCAAGCACTCTCTTCTTTGTTTCTAGTGAAAGTTTCCTGTGACTTAGTACTTTACTTAGCTTCTGGAACGCGTCCTTCGTCATGCCAATTTGCCTTTGGATCTGTGTCGCACTTTCCATCTCCTGTTAGAACACTTTGTAGCTATTTAAGAGAAGCGAATACTGGATTGTTATGAGATATCAGTCTTTTAACATGGCAGCAAATGCTGGACAATCTCATCAGAGATGAAGGAAAGATTTGAAGCAACTGAAATGTGGCTCTACAGAAAGATGCTGAGGATAGCATGGACGGAAAACTTAAGCAATAATGAGGTTTTGGAGAGGATGCTAACGAGAAGAAAACTGATACTTAACATTTAAGAAAAGATAGCTGAAGTTTTTAGGACATGTAATGAAGATGTATGTTGTGGTGCAATGGATATCGACTCGAAACAGCAAATCGGGGAGCCGAGTTCGAATTCCAGTTTAATTCCTTGCATTCAGTTGCGCACAAATACCCTTAATAACTGAACAGATTGGGTTCCATAGTTTTTGCTGGTAACCAGTCTGCCGCAGAAAGCAATGGCAACCTACTACAGGATAATCTTCTGCCCAGTCAGTCATGTCTCTTTTGAGACATGTTCGCCCATGACTGACTGAATAAGGAAAGCAAAGCATGGCATACTTGATAGACTTGAGCAGATAAATGGTGGAGCGGGTATCGAGTCGCATAACAGGAGAAGTGTTATTAAGCGCGATAAGTGATAGGAAGATGTGGAAGGCCATGATCGTCTACGTCCTGAACATTCTTCGCTCTCTGTTCGCACATTACATTACCATTCCTACAGTGGCTTCTATAGTTGCGTCAGAAAATTCTCTGCAGATGTTCAAATAACGCCTATTCATAGTTGATTAATGAAAGGCTGTTACAAAATGAAAAAGAGAAATCTCTCTTCCCGCGAGATTTCCGTGGTCTATAGCGAATTCAAAATATCGCACGGAAATCTCGCAAGAATTAAAACAAGATAGAATGAAATTAAAAAAAGAAAATATCACAGTGAGGAAGTCTCGCGAGATTTAAAACAAGATAGGGTGCTAGTAAAAAGCGAAAAGGCTAAAACTACTTGACATTCGTAATGTAGGAACAATCTTGACTTATATAAAATTAAAACAATATTTGCATAAATCTACACAAATAATCACAAATACGCAAACAATAAGGATTTCACATCTATATATGTTACAACCAGAAACGATGACATACGGTATATAATTTTTTTATGCTAGTCAATGTTTTCGCAATAGAGTTGATATATATATATATATATATATATATATATATATATATATATAGGAATAAAAAGAGTGAGAGAAATAGAATAGAAGGAAAGAGAGAGAGAGAGAGATAGAATAGGAGGAAAAAGAGAGATAGAAATAAAATAGGAAGAAAAAGAGAGAAAGAGAAATAGAATAGGAGGAAAATAGAGAGAGAAATAGAATAGGAAGGAAAATAGAGAGAAAATGAATAGGAGGAAAAACAGAGAGAGAAATAGAATAGGAGGAAAAACAGAGAGAGAAATAGAATCGGAGGAAAAAGAGAGAGAGAGAGAGAGAGAAATAGAATAGGAAGAAAAAGAGAGAGAGAAATAGAATGGGACGAAAAGAGAGAGAGAGAGAAATAGAATAGGAGGAAAAACAGAGAGAGAAATAGAATAGGAGGAAAGAGAGAGAGAAAGAGAGAGAGAGAGAGAGAGATAGAATAGGAAGAAAAAGAGAGAGAAAAATAAAATAGGAAGAAACATAGAGAGAGAAATAGAATAGGAGGAAAAAAGAGAGAAAAACAATCGGAGGAAAAAGAGAGAAAGAGAAATAGAATAGGAGGAAAAAGAGATAGAAATAGAATAGGAGAAGAGATAGATAGAGAGAGAGAGAGAGAGAGAGAGAGAGAGAGAGAGAGAGAGAGTTTGAATTTTGTGGATTTTACATCTATATATGTCACAACCAGAAACGATGACATCCGGTATAAAACATTTTTATGCTAGTCAATGTTTTCGCAATACGGTTAAGATTAACGAGCTGATGTTGTTAATAGTTGTAGTTTATCTTTACCTTTATATCTGTAATATATGATATGAATTTTTTTTAATCATATCACCCCAAGCAAGGCGGTAACGCCACTGATGCGCAGGGGGCTACGTAAGGGTAAAAAGAATGGAAAAGAGAAAGCCGGAAACCACATCCTAAACAGGAAACAAGGGATGAGCCTCTTCACCTGTTCAATAGATGTGGGTGGAGTGTGAACCGGGCGATAGTTTATTCTACCTACTCCAATTGAAAAAAAATAAAAAATAAAAAAAAAATAAAAAAGGAAAAGAGTGAAAAGATTGGAAAAGAGAAAACCGGAAACCGCATCCTAAACAGGAAACAAGGGATGAGCCTCTTCACCTGTTCAATAGATGTGGGAAATCTATCCTTAAATATTGATAATAACTTGTTTTGTTGGAGTCTACTTTTATTATGCAAGAAAAATAAATGTAACATAGCTTTTTATTTATAAATGATTATTTATTGTTCTTAGTATAGCTCTCATATTTCTAAATCAAACTACAATATTTTTAATTCACCCCATTCAATTGTTGTAAAGCCAATCAGATATTGAGTATTAAAGAATTAGAAACTAGAAACCTTTTAAGGAGCGAAAATAAAAGAAGAGTAATCAAAAGATAGTAGTTTTTTTTTTGTTTTTTTTTTAGATTAATGTTGTCTGGAAAGCATGGAGCCGGAAGAGAGTTCCGACTACGAGAAATACGAGTTTAAGTTTGAGTTTTGTTTAATGGCATATCAACCTCTGTGGGTTATTTAATGCCAAAAAGGTGGGATTTTTATGCATTTTTTTAATGTTCTCTTCCAGTGAGAAGATTGATTTAGTCAGATTTTAATTAAATTTCTTTTGTTTTTATTACTTTTCATTTTAGAAAACTGAAAATGTCTTCTTGTTTTGTATTCAAAAATGTTTTGCTGAGAATAATTTTTTCCTTCAAAAATGTGTTATGGTAATAATTTTTTTTTCAAAAATATATTGTTGGAAATATTTTTCCTTTAAAATTATATATTTTTCTATAAAAGTCTATTTTTATGTATACATTTCTGTAAAAGTGTATTTTTATACTTTCATGGTGTTTTGACCCCAGTTTGGGGGTTAACTATTTACCCATAGCTAGGACCCTAACAGGTGCTACAGCCCCGGGTAAGAGTGGTCTTGGGAACAACAGCAATTAAGAGTTGGTTACATGCTCCTTACAACCTCCCACTCAGAGGGCTTGCTGCTGGATAGAAGTGCGAGAAGTGTGAGAAAATACTTTTTTTTTTTTAATCATTTCACCCCGAGCAAGGCAGAAATGCCACTGATGTGCAGGGGGCTACATAACTGTAAAAAGATTCATTAGAAAAGAGTGAGGAGTATAAACTAGTTAGAAAGGAGCAATAGAAAGCTGAGAAAGTAGGCGCGATGACAGATACATAGGTGGAGAGAAAGGGAAGGTTATACGGGGGTGGGGAGAGAGCTAGAGTCCAGTGGTTAGTAGATGAGTATTGACATTGCATTTAAATTTCTGGAGGTTGTAGCCGTCAGGAAAGCAAGAACATGGGAGCGAGTTCCACAGGCCGGAAGTGCCAGAGAGGAAGCTGCAGGAGTAGAATTGTCGTCTGCGTTTGGCTAACCTGACTGTGAATGGGTGGGATCCAGTTGCCAGTCTGGTTGCACGAATAAACACCTGTTGAGGAGGCACCAGTGACTTAAGTTCGTCCGAGCAGAAGCCATGAAATTATTTATAGAACAGACAAAGGGAGGCCACATTTCGACGGTGGGGAAGTGGCTGCAGTCAAGCCGCCAGATCAGTACCTATCACATTACAGACTCTCCTTTGGAGCCTGTCAAGAACACTGAGGAGAACGGCAGGGGCGCCTGACCATAAATGGCAGCAGTACTCCATGCACGGACGGATGGTTGACTTGTATATATGCAGGATGGATTCCGGCGGAAAAGCATCCTGGATCGACATAGTGACCCAACCTTCTTAGCAGTAGATTTTGCTATGGATTCAATATAGTGGTTCCATTTGAGGTCTGAGGACAGGGTAATTCCGAGGAGGCGTACTGTATTACTCTCCGGGAGAATCGCTTGGTCCATGCTTATGGGAGGCAGGAGAGGTTGCCTGTAATGGTTGACAGATGACAGCTTGATCTTAGCGAATTGAAGTTGACAAGCCACTTCTTGCCCCAGTTCACCACAGAGTGTAGATCCCGTTCAAGGTCAGCAGCGAGATTATGTCTGTCCGCCACGACAGGTTTCTTACTGGTGCGGGAGTATATTGTAGTGTCATCTGCGTAGATGCCTACTTGGGACTTGATCTCATCTGGGAGGTCGTTGATGAAAATAAGTAAACCGCTGTCATAAAACTTACAGTTATATCTACAATGAAAATTGATGAGACTTTGCTGCTAATCTCGTAGTGTATTTAAATTCGTAAAATCTAGGTATCAAAGAGAAAAACTACGAACAATTACTATGAAAATATTTATAGAAAATGCACAACGAAATATCATTAAATAAGGAAATGACTGAGGAAGAGATGTCAGATCAGCACCAATAATGGCAGTAAATCTCGGCGTTGCCCGGGTGTAATGAAAGCTTTCAAACTAATCCATGGTCCTGGAGCTCAGACTCAGCCCAAAGAATATTTGTGTGAAATTTGATGAGAATCGGATAAAAATTGTGGATTTGTATAAAGGACATACAGACAGATAAACAGACACACACACAAACATCTTGCTTTTATATATATATGTTATCAATTTTCTGCACTATTGTAAGAACTGCAACCTTGAAATTTCTGAATATGGTTTCTTATATCTTTGTCTATGAGTGTATCAAATTTGATTATAATCGGACCATTCCTTCTATAACCAGATTTTTTTGATTATCGATTTTCGACATTTATTGGAGGTACCTCGACACAAAACCTATCTAAGAACACTCGCAGACGCTTATAGTACAACTGTGTAAATTTTCAAGAAAATCGGTTCAGCCGTTTCGGAGTCTATAGGCAACGAACACGGACACACACAGATACACACACACACACAGACAAAGTTCCATTTATAAATAAGTTTAGGTTATTAGACACAGAAACATTAATTTGTTTAACGTAATATTCCATACACTTGAATAAATTTTTCATATTGATATAACCTTCTAGATATTGTATAACCTTCAGCAATCTTTCAGTCATTGATTTTGTCAACTTTTCTACTTTTTTGACATTTTTTTTATTGCAGTATTTTTAAATTGCTTACCAGAGAACTACGTTTGAATATTACTTTCCATTTTTAAATGCATATTTGTATTGACGTACTGCAAATTTTCTGTTAATATCAGAAATGAAGATGATGGGTTGCATTTTCTTAATTTGGTTTCTACACATCGCTTTTAGCGATATCGGTAATAGTCAGCGTTGCAGAACTTACGGGAACATTACTTTGTGTGAATATAATCTATAACAGAAACTTAATTGGTTGTAAATAAGCGCACTAAAAGAGTCTTCTCCAAGAATTTAGATTCTCCATGTTTGTCTTGATAGCGTAATCAAATTTGAAGTATAATTTTACTGCCTATAAAAGATGATGAACATATTTTATCTACACATGCTATTTTTAATTTGCTTTGACTGACTATTTTCACGAAGGACATAATCTCTAACAGAGATCCAGCCAACGTAGCTATATAATCAGTTATAAAAGTTACTGTTGAGATAGCAGTTTTTTTTTGTACGTCTTCATTCAATTTACGTGTCTTCTTGTAATGCTTACTTAAATGTTCGATTAACTTTTATATAGTTTCATGGCTTTAACCAAGATTTAGATTCGCAGCAACACTTCTTCAAATATTTACTTGCATATATATTTTTTAGTTTTCTAAACACAAGTTAAAGATATTTTATTCGTATATGGTGCAGAGGTATCTATCTATCTATCTATCTATCTATCTATCTATCTATCTATCTATCTATCTATCTATCTATCTTAGTCTATTCCTAAGTCATTATACAAATCTATCTATCTATCTATCTATCTATCTATCTATCTATCTATCTATCTATCTATCTATCTTAGTCTATTCCTAAGTCATTAGTTCTTATTTCTCTATATAGGATATACATTCTTCTATCTATCTATCTATCTATCTATCTATCTATCTATCTATCTATCTAAGTTTTTGTTTCTCCAACTCTCCTTCTCTGTACCTGTCATAGTCTATATTTCTTATCTCATTTTCTTTTTATATATGTATCTATCTCATGTTGTTAATATCTATCTACCAGGAATTTATTAAATTATGTTTTGTTAAATTCAATAAAAAAATCTGCCTGTTTATTTTTTTGTTTGTACTCTGCCATGTTTTGAACGCTGGAATTCAAATTAATTCAAATATAATTATATTTTGTTACTGACCTCATGAGTACAACGGGTACACACACTAGGAAGACATTTATACGTCTTTTATCCATCATTAAAATATCTTTCACATCATGAGCAGAGAGAGAGAGAGAGAGAGAGAGAGAGAGGAAGTGTGAATGTATGTGAATGAGTGAGAGAAAAATAGAGAGAACGAGAAAGGGAGAGAAAAAGGATACGGTGAATAAGTGAGAGAAAAACAGAGGCAGTGAGAGAGGAAAAGATACATATGTAGAGAGTGGGAAAGTTTGACTGCTTGATTGCATATGTTGTAAATAAAGATCCTTTTATAATCATCCAATTATTTTCCTTTATATCAGCTATCGTCATAAAAGTAATACAACAGGAAACAGGGATAAGTGGGTTCATGACTTTACTGGACGAATTATTCATTAGCTACATTAATACTGTTTTGTCGAATAAGTCCTGGGTATGAAGACAAACTACAGCTGGCAGCAAAGTCTCTAATCGGGACTGGAATTCAAACTCGGCTCCTCGATTTGTAGTTCCGAGTCGATATTCAATTCAAAACAATATTTTGTCTACGCCAAAATCGTCTAAGTCTATTAGCATCTCTATTACAATGTCGTCTGATTGTGCTGATTTGTTTTTATACAGTTTCGTCAGCGCAGCTTCCAGTTCGGATTTTAATGTGAATAGCCCTTCGACGTTTCTCTGTATTGTCAGTTGCTCTCCCATGTCGTAGAAGAGATCTACTGTATGTTTCTTTTCATTGCTGAAGTATTTCCTTCTTCTCTAATACAAGTTTTCCGTCATGATTTTATCCTGTTGAGAAGCAGGTCTTTTATCCTTTTAGTTTTCTTACTTTTTATGCATATCTTCTTTATTAGTCGTGTGCAATCCCACTATTTGTGAGCATTTACCTTTGAGCCATTCCTCTTTAATCTGTCTGCATTTCTCCTTATTTCCTTGTTTAGTTTCCTGTATTCTGCTCCATGCTTAGTATTGCTTTCTGTCGCTTTTGCAACATGTAAAATATTACTGGATGTTAACAAAACACTAGTCTAAAGGACAATTGTCTGACCTATTTTCATTGAAGTTGACATTAATTTCTAATCATAATCATCATCATTTATCCGTCGCACCCAGATGGTGCATAGGGCAGCAACATTTTTGTTCTGTAACAAACTGTTTTTACGGGGCAGGGTTGTGATCCCTGGGCTCAACCCCCAAACCTGGAGAACCGGTGGACCATTCTTGATCATTACGCCTACAGCGCCTGGTATTCCCAAATGGTCACCCAGGCTCGAAGTTGCTTAACTTTGATGATCGGACACGATATAGCCGTAGATTAATATGTATATATATATATATATATATATATATATATATATATATATATGTGCCTTGATTATTATAAATTATTGCCAAATTCAACAAAAATAATTCTGACAGTTGTCCTTTTTGATGACTATATATATATATATATATATATATATATATATATATATATATATATATGGCAAAACTAGCCCTGACAAATGATAAAATATCAAACTGTTTGTGGTTATCAACGCTCTATGCCTGCACCGATATCGAGCACTTTATGATAAAAGCGTGTTTGGCAAAACCCATTTTATCAGTAAAAACCACTAAAGAACCAAGCTTGGCAGTAGATATTATCACAACTCAACGTTATGTGCGTGTGTGTGTGTGTGTGTGTGTGTGTGTAATTTTTTTTTTCCTTTTTTGTGCTCGCGTATGTATTCTTATAAGAGGTTTATGTCATCGTGAGGAGACGCATAAATAGATTACCGGGTTGAGAAATGACAAAACTGACAGAAATATAAAACATGACACCAAAAGGAGATTTCAACAAACTTGAAACTTTAGCTAATGATTCTTGTTTATTGATTTATTCCTAGATTATTCTGTGATGCGATCGCTTTCTTTCTGATATTGCTTCTTCCAGTCTTAAGTGGAAGGCTGTAATTAATACGTCCAAAGAGATATAGTGGAACATTCACGTCTTTCACACACACACACACACACACACACACACACACACACACACACACACACAAAAAAAATTCCCCCGATACAAAGTTGTATGCACAGATTTCAGAATATTCCATAAAATCTGTTAGAATTTGTTTTTCATTTCTGCTTATATATGTATGCACGCATGTATGTGTATACACACATATATACATGTATATATGTATATATATAAACGACAAATTATATATTCTTAATATCATTTATATATATATATATCTATATATCTATCTATCTATCTATATATATATACAGTTTATATATTCCTCATATCATTTATATATATAGATATATATACAATTTATATATTCTTAATATCATTTTTATATATATATATATATATATATGTGTGTGTGTGTGTGTGTGTGTGTGTGTGTATAGTCATCCGCAGACAGATCTGTTTCGCCGTATCATAGCTCATCAGTACGGCTAGACTTCGATTGCTTCTAACCCAGGATTGAAACACGACCGAAGTGGCGTCAGTGGGCGATTCTGCCTCTGGGCCACGGGCGCACGGTAGAAGAAGGCAGACTTTATATATATATATGTATATATATATATATATATTCTTAATAACATTTATATATATATATATATATATATATATATATAATAACATTTATATATATATATATATATAATAATATAATATAATATATAATATATAATTAATAACATTTATATATATATATATATATATATATGTATATATATTCTTGATATCATTTATATATATATATTTGTGTGTGTGTGCGTGTAAATAATATATACATATATATATATATGTGTGTGTGTCTGTGTGGAGATTGTTTACGATATACATGCATATGCGTAGAAAGTAACGGAACTGCTACACAAATACACAAACGCATACACATTTTCACAGTTCATAATTTATCAAATTATATATATATATATATATATATATATATATATATGTATATATATATGGAGAGAGAAAGAGAGAAAATAAGCGCGAGAAACAAAGAAAGAAACGAAATAACTTCAATGAAGTCATCGGGTAAAACTGCCAGCAATGTAAGTTTTTAGCGCTCAGTACTTCTGATAGCACCTGACATGAACCTGACATGAACCTCTAGAACACAAAGTCAGACATTGAAGTCAAAAAAAAAAAATGATAAAAAAGACGAAATAAATACAATCAGAAAGCTTTATTTAACATTAATCACATCGCTTTTGTGTTTTGCTTCAATTGTTTGACTTCTGTCGAACCGGAGTTAATGTTTTCTGATTCGCCACGAAATACAATGCACCGAGCCATTTCAGAACACGATAATTCATGTTTTGTTTTTCTTCATCGGAAAACGTTATTTGATGCTTCTCCATGATTTATTACCACTGACCGGCAACCAGAACTATTTTCACACACACACACACACACACACACACACACACACAACTCACGTACGCACGCGCGCGCGCACACACACACAGTCACATACACACACACAGACACAACGCACGCTCACACACACGCACACAGACACAAACACACACATATACATAGACACACATATACACAGACACACACAGAGACACAGACACACACACAAAGTCACAGATACACAGAAACACAGTCACAAACACACACAGACACACAGTCAGAGACACACAAACACACAGACACACACACATAGACACACACACGCACACAGACACAGTAAAGTGTCTCCAAAATAATTTGAATTTACAAAGTAACAACATATAATCTACGCAGTTATCATTTATGTCAACATTGATCTGGCCAAAGTCCACATTATTTGTGTATTTTGTGAGATTCGAACTCAATACGTAAGAGATAAGAACTTTAGAATGATGTTTCTATCGACCATAGATCGGTGCGTGTCCGTAGACTGGGCTCATCCATGGTTACTGGTAATGGAAATATTCACCATTTCTTTTATGTGGAAATATTCAGCATTTACTGACAGAACAGCCAGTGCTTCTGTTAGTTGAAATTCGTAAAATCTTTCTCTAAAAACAATTGTCATGAAAATATGTTATGCGCACTAAATGCCATCGCGCTTTCAATTGCTGGGTGATTCCTTCCTAAATTATGTATGGAAGAGCGTAGAATGTTAATATCTTGCTCTGTAGTTAAAAATGTCATTATTTTATCTTTTAGTTACAGATGGCATTCATTTTAATTGTGGCTGTTGTTGAAAGCACTGAATTCATGTGACTTGTGTTATTTGGTAGCGTTGTGTTTTTTATTTGGATTTGGTTTCTGTATCGTCAATCGACGAAATTCGAAAAAATATGCGTCTCTCGAAGACAGACATTGGCTGGAAGGGATTTTTTTGTCTTCGATTAGAAAGCGTTGGTTAAGTATTAAAAATATATTGATAAAATATTTAAAAAATGGAGAATATGACAAAACCTTAAACTGTCGGGTATGAAAAGCTAAGTCTTTTTCTATTTCCCATGGCCCTTCAGGACGTTGGTTATCATGACTTTCCACAAATTCCTTTGCAACTTTTAGCAAATATTGTCTTCTTTAGTTCTCCTAAACACTATCCCGCCATTTTCACTAGTTCTTTTGCCTTCAATATGTCCTGCGAGTGTCATATTTTCGAAGATCACTTTTCTCATAACCTACTTCTCAGTTGATAGCTTAGGAGTATCGTGTGAGATTAGCTGAGTTGTGCGACTAATGAAATGGATAATGGGTTGGAATTGTAAATAGGAGATCCAATTGCTGTTGGGTTCATTATATTCACTTACGCGGAAGTACCCTTCGCAAAGATGTGAATTCACTTCTCTCCGCTGTTGGTTAATTAGTAAGACTCGTATCATTAAAACATCATCAATATAAAAAAAAGAAATCTTTAAAATGTAAACATATTTCTGGCTTTACCGAGTAGTAAAATCGAATTCCTTGCATTCATTTACGAAAGGTATTAATCCGTCTCTTCTCTCCAGTTGTTATGGGTTAAATAACAGTACAGATTAGGTTCTATAGCCTTGACTGGTAACTTGACTACCGCAGAAACTAATGGCAACCTACTGTGGGATCATCTTCTGTCCAGTCAGTCATGTCTTTTTTGAGACATGATCGCCCAAGAGTGTATCACGTATGGCATTTAACTGACTGACTGAGTAAAATCGATCATCATTAGGTACCCCATACTTTAGGCGTTGTATCATATCAAAACAGTGCTTAGAAAATCAACTATTAGCATATCCGATGCGAAAAAGTTAACATCTTTTTCACAGTGATCTTAGAATCTTTGAATGACGAAGGTTTCTGCTTGGTAGGTGCCACGTCGTCTGATACCTGATCAGAAGCGCAACAGCTTGAACTCATCCGGAGATAACCTGAAAATCTGTTTGAGACAGAGCCACTTGGTTTATTTGAAGGTTTCTTCACCCAGGATGAATGTCGGCTTTATTAAGTTGAGCCAGAGACAAATATATCATCCATGCTGTGGAAATATCCCTTATCAACTGTTCTAATGAAAATCGACGTTGTTTTATCTGTAGTAAAATTAATAGCCTCAGTTTTTTGGAATGCAAAAGTGATTGTTTCTTGAATAACTTTAAAAGTGTTACTCCATCAATGGAGAGTTACTATGCTAACTTGTTCCGGCAATAACGAAAGGTTACGGCCTAGAGAAACTATCCAGTGTCAGTTAAATGCCATACGTAATACACGCTTGGGCGATCATGTCTCGAAAGAGACATGACTGACTGGGCAGAAGATTATCCCGCAGTAGGTTGAAGTGTACAAGTTCTTAATTTCAACTGCTGCTGGAAGTGATTGTAGCTTTGAACCGGTTGATCTTCTCTTCATGTGCCGTGTTTCTTCAGGACGTAGGCGATCATGGACTAAGCTCTGTCTCTTGTCGCTCTGAATATTATAACTTTATTTGAATTTGCGATAGAAATAATTTGTAAAAAGGATTAGAAAGAAGTAAATCTATATTTTTTAAGTTTTTTTAAAAATTTTATTAAAGTTTTTGCATGTTCTCCATCATTAGCAATACAAAGGGTAATACGATTTTGCAGTTCTCGAAAGACATTTGCCAACAGATTTACAGTAATGCCTGAAATTACATTAGTTATTTTAGCAATCAAAACTTCTAATGAGCTTAGTTTAGTTGTCTCTTCCTGATGCTCAATATTAATTTCCTTTTCGTTCCAACACCTCATCATTGCTCACATGCTCAGTTCATGATATCCGCAGCAACCTTCTGTAGAACCACGTTTCCGCTGCTTCAAGTTTTTTCTTCATCTTCGATGATATTTTCCAACATTCACTGCCATATTGAAGAACTGACGTCACATAGCAGTCTAGTACACTCTTCTTGATTTCTGGTGAAAGTTTCACGTGTCTTAATACTTTACTCAACTTCTGGAACGCGTCCTTCGCAATGCCAATACGTCCTCGGATCTCTGTGACGCACTTTTCATCGACTGTTAGAATGTTTCCAAAGTATTTAAATTTTTGTAGTTGCTTGATTCTAGTATTAGCATTCTAAATACGAGCCAATACCGTTTCTCAAGGTACATCGCTTTATACTTCATCAAAGCATAACATATAATTCATGAAATAAATAATGATGATAAATAATGATGACATGATATTTTTTGCTTCACCCGAAACAATTTCGCATTGTGGGATTTTTGGTGGGTAGGTGGTGGGGTGGTTGTGTTGGTGATGTGAAATTCAGGGTCTAATTCGAAGTTTGCAGATTCTCCGTAGTCTCTCTCAAAAAGGTGGACAGAAATTATTTCTAGAGAAGATATGTGATGATTGTCGAAAAAACATTCTTCTTCTTCGTTGTGCCCTGTTCCTTCAGGACGTAGGCGATCATGGTTTTCCACGTTTCCCTGCCCCTGGTGGTGCTGAGCATGCCTTCTTCTGTTACACCGTGCAATCCTCGTTCTGTCATCCACCTGATTAAGTTCTTCAAATATGTTATCCGTTGCTTTCACCTGCCTTTTTTCCCTCTATCTGGCCTGTTAATATCAGGTTCACCAAGCACTCCTTCCTCATTGCGTGTCCCAGAAACTTCAGCTGTCTCTTCCTGATGCTCGCTATTAATTTCCTTTTTGTTTCTATCATTTCCAAGACCTCATCATTGCTCACACGCTCGATCCATGATATTCGCAGCATCCTTTTGTAGAACCACATTTCAGTTGCTTCGAGTTTTTCCTTCATCTTTGATGATATTGTCCAGCATTCACTGTCATATTAAAGGACGGACATCACGAAGCAATCCAGTACTCTTTTCCTACTTTCTAGCGAAATTGTCCTGTTTCTTAATACTTTACTCAACTTCCTGATCGCGTCCTTCGCCATACCAATTCGCCTTCGGATCTCTGTATCGCACTTTCCGTCTCCTGTTATAACGCTTCCCAGGTATTTAAATTTTTGTACCTGCTTCATTCTGGTACCCTCGACCTGTATTTGGCATTTTGGGCTGCCATTTTTACTGATGACCATGCATTCGGTTTTCGTGCAGTTTATTTCTAGTCCTTTTTTGTTACTTCTTCTGTAGTTTCCTTTTCTCAGTCTTTTTATTATCTATCTATCTATCTATCTATCTATCTATCTATCTATCTATCTATCTATCTATCTTTTTTATTATCACAGTTTTTTATTATCTATCTATCTATCTATCTATCTATCTATCTATCTACATCTTTTATTATCTATCACAGTCTTTTATTATCTATCTATCTATCTATCTATCTATCTATCACAGTCTTTTATTATCTATCTATCTATCTATCACAGTCTTTTATTATCTATCTATCTATCTATCTATCTATCTATCTATCTATCTATCACAGTCATTTTATCTATCTATCTATCTATCTATCTATCTATCTATCACAGTCTTTTATTATCTATCTATCTATCTATCTATCTATCTATCTATCTATCTATCTATCTTTTATTATCTTTTATATCTATCTATCTATCTATCTATCTATCTATCTATCACAGTCTTTTATTATCTATCTATCTATCTATCTATCTATCTATCACAGTCTTTTATTATCTATCTATCTATCTATCTATCTATCTATCACAGTCTTTTATTATCTATCTATCTATCTATCTATCTATCTATCTATCTATCACTATCTATCTATCACGTCTTTTATTATCTATCTATCTATCTATCTATCTATCTATCTATCTACATCATTCAGTCTTTTATTATCTATCTATCTATCTATCTATCTATCTATCTATCACAGTCTTTTATTATCTATCTCACTATCTTCTGCTTCAAATGCAGAGTTGTTATTATTTTGTTTTGCATTCATTTAATCTCTTATTGTTCTTTACGTGGATATAAAAATGACATTCTTCTTTTTCTATGTACCCTGTCCTTTCAGGACGTAGGCGATCATGACATTCCACGTCTCCCTATCCCTGATGGCTATTAGCACACTTTCTTCTGTAACAACACGCAACCCTCGTTCTGCCATCCACCTACTTAGGCCCTTCAAATATGTTATCGGCTGTTTTTCTCTGTCTCTCCTTCCTTCAGGTTTTCCTAAATCCTTTACAATTTTGATCGTAAATGAAGTGTTTTTTTTTGTTTGTTTTTTTTGACAAAACAATAAACTTATTATTTTAGTCGCATGTAATAATAGTTGTAAGTTGGTGAACCGCTAGGCCGAGGGTGGCATGAAGCCCTCTTTTCTTTCGCTGCTATCTTGCGGTACAGGGTGGACACAACTCCTATACCTAAATGCTTCTACTCATCATCTTTGAGCGTCGAGTACCATTTTAAAATTTTTGGTATGACCAGGCTGGAGATCGAACCCGCGAGCACTATACCGTTGCACTATATTTGCTTATAATAATAACTCAATAACTTAACGCAATTTTAATTAAAAGGGTAAGTAATAAGCTATTTTGTACCTCTAGACTCGTCAGATCCCAAAAGTTTAAATTTTCATTTAAAGTTAAGAGCGCCTGTGATGTTTTCTTATGTAGATTTTTAATGCCCCATTTCGTCTCTATCATATATATACAGGATTCGTCAAAATATGCATACACACTTGAGGAACGAAAAAACACTTTTATAGGTATTGTAATAAAATTTATTCAGACAACATGAAATTAATAAAAGTTATCTTTGGATTATACAATTACATGAGATGCTCAAAGTGTTGACCTTATCTTCCAGACAATAATAATTAGTGCGAAATTATGCTAGGGCAACGTTGGCCAAAGTATCCAGTGGGATTGCTGCACATGCTTTTTAAATTTCTTCTCAAAGGGCTGCCAATGTAGTCGGTTTTTGCGATACACAACACCCTTTACGTTCCACCATAGGTCAGTAAGTTACATGCCATACGTGATACACGCTTTGGCGATCATGTCAAGAAAGAGATATGACTGACTGGTCAGAAGATTTTCCCGCAGTAGGTTGCCATTAATTTCTACGGTAGACTGGTTGCCAACCAACGCAACAGAACCCAGTCTTAGCTGCTATTTAACCCATAGCTGGATGGAGTGATGAGTTAATAATTTTCTTATTTGTATTTGCGTCTAAGTCAACGCAACAAATTCAACTGGAATTCGAACTCGGCTCTCTGATTTCTCGTTCCGAGCCGATAATCACTGCATCACAGCGCACATCCATCATAGGTAAATGCTTAAAAACTGCGAAAATCATGGTTTTTGTTTACTGAAGTGTGCATAGATTATTTTTTTAGCGGACTCTGTATATGATTCCATAAATGAAAACAGGCGTACGACAACATCACGAGTTAAGTTTATTGGAATATTATTTGGATAATTGTTAATCATTAATTATTTTATCTAGTAATTCTTCGATCACTGAAAGTAAGTAATGGCCAGCCTGGCCAGTACCTAGATTCGTAACAGCTTGAAAATAACCTGTACTGTAAGCTTGGATGTGTGAGTTGTGTAACAGAATACTGCTTGAAATTGTTAATCGCAGAAACGAGTTTCAATTCCAGTTGGTTCTTTTATATTCACTGACACACAATGGATGTGCGTTGTGGTGCAGTGGATATCAGCTCGGAACGAGAAATCGAGGAGCCGAGTTCAAATTCCAGTTGAATTCATTGCATTCACTTACGCGCAAGTACCCTTGGGAAAGGTATTAATTCGTCTCTTTCTTCCAGTTATGGGTTAAATAACAGGACAGATAGGGTTCTATAGCCTTGGCTGGCAACCAATCTACCGTAGAAAGCAATGGCAACCTACTGTGGGATAATCTCCTGCCCAGTCAGTCATGTCTCTTTTGAGACATGATCGCCCAAGCGTGTTTCACGTATGGCACTTAACTGACACACAAAAAACCATTTGGAAAAATCATGAATCCACCTTTTTTCTTCTAGGCTATGGGTTAATTAGTAATACATGTACACTGAATCATTATTATTGTTTTTTTTAATCATATCACCCCAAGCAAGGCGGTAACGCCACTGATGTGCAGGGGGCTACGTAAGAGTGAAAAGATTAAAAGAGAGAAAGCCGGAAACCACACCCTAAACAGGGAACAAGGGATGAGCCTCTACACTTGTTCAATAGACGGGGGTGGAGTGTGAACCGGGCGATAGTTTATTCTATCTACTCCAATTGAAAAAAAAAAGAAGAAAAGTGAAAAGATTGGAAAAGAGAAAGCCGGAAACCACATCCTAAACAGAGAACAAGGGATGAGCCTCTACACCTGTTCAATAGACGGGGGTGAAGTGTGAACCGGATGTCTAAAACAAAGCAAAACAAAAAACTTAAAATCTAAAATTATTTTCTGGCTTTAAATAACCTGCAAAGATGATCAGCCGTAGGAAATGAATAAAAAAACTAAACAATGATTTAGTCTGACTATTTTCGGACGACGAATCATAACTTTATATTTTTGCATTTTCTTATTCATTTTCCCAACATCGACATCAGCAATCATACTTATTCAAACCGTTATAACCTCACCGTAAGTCAGTGTTTTATAGAAAATAATAAATCGTCCCTCTTCGTTATGTCTGGTTGATATTTCAAAGAGATCGTTTCTCTTTCATTTCTGAATATAATTTCCGCTCATTTCGACTCAGTTAAATAAAAGTAGAGAAAGAAAGTCACATTAAAGAAATTCTGTCAGAGAAACGAAAACACGTGATGAAAAATTCAGATTTGTCTTTGGTAATTTTTATTTAAGAGTGATTTTCATGTAAAATACTCCCGAATCTCAGATATTTCTCCATAGTGATGCCCGATACGAATCAAAGAACCACAATCTATCAACAAAGACGACACCAGCATAAATACAAAAATATTTTTTGCTGGTAATTCTATCAATACAGTAACTTTGTTCCTTTAATTATTAGTATGTCCTCAATATTATGTTATTGTGTTTATACAAATACAGTTTAAGTTTGAGTTTTGTTTAACGGCATATCAACCTCTGTGGGTTATTTAATGCCAAAAGTGGGTGGTGTTTTAAGGTATTTTTTTAAAATGATCGGTTAAAGTATTAAGAAACAGGACAATTTCGCTAGAAACTAAGAAGAGAGTATTGGATAGCTACGTGCTGTCCGTTCTTCAATATGGCAGTGAATGCTGGACAATACCACCAAAGATGAAGGAAAAACTTGAAGCAACTGAAATTTGGTTCTACAAAAGGATGCTGCGAATATCATGGATCAAGTATGTGAGCAATGATGCGGTCTTGGAAATGATAGAAACAAAAAGGAAATTAATACTGAGCATCAGGAAAAGACAGATGAAGTTTCTGGGACACACAATAAGGAAGGAGGGCTTGGAGAACCTGATACTAACAGGCCAGATAGAGGGAAAAAAGACAGGGGAAAGCAACGGATAATATATTTGAAGGACTTAATCAGGTGAATGACGGAACGAGGATTGCGCGATGTAACAGGAGAAGGCGCGCTCAGAGCCACTAGGGATAGGAAACGTGGAAGGCCATGATCGCCTACGTCCTGAAGGGACAAAGCAGATAGAAGAAGAAGATAATGAGAAGTTTGATTTAGTCAGATTTTAATGAAAAGATTTTGTTTTTATTCTTTTTATCTTAAACTGAAAATGCCTTCTAATTTTGTTTAAAAAAAATGTTTAGTTGAGAAATATTTTTTTCTTCAAAAATGTGTAATGGTAATAATTTAAAAAAAAAATTAAATATTTTCTATAAAAGTCTATTTTTATGTATATATATTTCTATAAAAGTGTATTTCTATACTTTCATAGTGTTTTGACCCCAGTTTGGGGGTTAACTATTTGCCCATAGCTGGGACCCTAACAGGGGCTACCACTCCGAGTCTGGGTGAACCTGAGAACAACTACAATTAAGAGGTGGTTCCATGCTCGTCACAACCTCCCAATCAGAGGCCTTGCTGCCAGATGCAGTTTATCGTCATGCCTAGAATCATATACATATAAGTAGAAGAAAGTGTTTCCAACATATATGAATACACAGCATTATTCAATCTTTAATAAGATGTGTTGGAAGCAAAAATGTGGCATTCTATTTTTAAAATATATTAGTCAGTTGTTATACGGGCTACACTTTTAGGCGATCATATTTCTTTCGGTCCATGACTGACTAGGCAGAAGATTTTCTCGCAGTAAGATGCCATTCTTTTTCTGCTATAGACTGGTTGCCAAGCAAGACTATAGAACCCAGTCTACCTTGCTATTGAACCCAAATGTGGATAGAGAAAGGATGAATTCAGGCCGTATGCAAGGGTATTTGAGTGAAACTGAATGCGACGAACTCAATTGGAATTCGAACTTGGCGCTCTGATGTCTCATTCCGAGCTGATATCCATTGAATCACAATGCAAATAAATATACTTGTCCTGAAAAGTGGAACCGTACAGAAAATGAAATATCGTTTTCAGAGTTTAAGACAAGTCTTAGTGAATATATCTGGATTGATTTGGATATATTAATATTTTGAATGTCGTTTGCATAGATGTAGGGAGAAAATTTGTCAAATTCGATTTCCGAAATGCTCACACATTTTAAATATTCCAATATCAGCTTAATTCAATTATATTTCTTCTGCAAAAAATATTTTGAATCGCTTCGGTTGTGGAACAAAGGCTCTTGTATGGGACCACGTTTCCTCCGTTGTGTCTTAAGGATCTCACGTTTTCCACTGACATTGAATCATAAAATCAAAGAAATTGCTGAGAAACGTGATTTACTGTCTCTCGCCAGAGAATTTTATCGTCAGAATATATACTGCCCAGCTTACGACCATATCACGTTGAATACACCGGTTCTCGCTCGATCACCGAAGTTAAGCAACGTTGAGCCTGGTCAATACTTAGATGGGTAACCGCTTGGGAATACCAAGTGCTGTAAGCGTTTAGTGACGGATGTGCGTTGTGGTGCAGTGGAATCGGCTCGGAAAGAGAAATAGGTGAGCCGAGTTCGAATTCCAGTTGAATACCCTACATTCACTTAAGCACTGGTACCCTTGGGAAAGGTATTAATCCGTCCCTTCCCTCCAGTTATAGGTTAAATAACAATGGTAGTACTTGGGGACCCAGCCCTTAAAAACAAAATCCCAATGAATCTTGATACTCGAAAAGAAAAATATATTACTCTACGCAAAACATATATATAAGAAACAACAATAAATTGTTGAATGAAAAAGGTATTAACAGCAATAAATAAATAAAATTTAGTTGGCAATAAATGACTCTCCGGGGTTGATATGCCGTAAAAACAAAACAACCACCCAACATACTACCCGTTTATAAATCTATCATTTATCCGTACATTGAATATTGGTGCCACCTCCGGTCTGTTGCATGTATCTCGAATTTCATGAAAAAGAAGCGTCAGTAATGGCCTCTCGACTCCAGTTAACCTCACACCACAGTGACATGATTCCCTGTGTCTTTTCTATCAATAATTTTATGGCAGTCATTCTACTTAAACCTCTACCGCATGAATTTAAACTTAGTAATCAGAATTTACATTATTCGTAATATTGTCCTCATTTTTGTTGCCATCTGTACGACGTTTTGGCCGTTATACGCTCCGACCTTCTTCAAGTGCTGTGAATCTCGAACCGAACCCTTTATTACAATCGCTGGGGTTTATCATCCTCATCCCTTCCGTAAAGCCTCGATTGTTCTTCTTCTTAAGAACACATGGCCCAGTAGATAAAGACGTTGGTTAGTTCCTGAGTTCAATACCAGGCTACAACAGTGGTGAACAAGTAACTTGCCGAGTTAGAGGGAGATAACTCATGACTTCCAATCTCACACTTTCAATCGCCGTATTCTATCTACCTGATATGTGTTTTTTCCTTGTCTTTTCTCCTCACTAATGTCTTTTGATTTTCTTTAACTCTCAGTAACGCCTTACTTTTAAATGGCATTATCATCTTCAGTCAAAAGTACATTTCTGTTCGAACGAACTTACTTTCTTACAAGATTATAATGCAAATGTGTGTTTTCACAATAAAATTGGTTTGTGTCAACCGATATTTATAAAATTACCAGAGAATTCATACTTTAATAAAAAGTCTTTGGCTAGCTGCTTATTTCCAAATGTTTAATAGAATATAGAACATTGGTAGGTAATTCCTTTTGTAGGTGCTTGCTCAGGTACATTACTACTTCGTGAGCACCCACGAAGCCAACTTGTAGTTTATGCTGCTTCTTTGCCTTTTTGGGGGAGATAGCACATTGTCATGATTAACAGTTTTAAACAAGGCCAGTACCTTTAAACGCTCGGCTACGATGACATGTGACTTCGTGTTAACACAAGCATCGGTAGATTTTTCAAGCACGTACAAGTGTTTACTTTGGCTGCTATTAGCAAGGAGTCCCTTCCCTGAACAATAGACCCTGTTTTATTCGAAACCATATATTTTTAGTCTTTAATGTTCTCGCAATTTGACTACATGACCACTAAGATATATTTAGAAGAGCAATATAACACTTGATTTTAGACCTATAATATTTACTCTTAGGAAAGTCATTTTTTAGAGTATCGTGCTGGAATATACAAAAAAAATATCAATTTTTTATTTATAAACTAGCAGTATAGCCCGGCGTTGCTCGGGTGTAATGAAAGCTTTAAAACTAATCCATGGTCCTGGAGCTCAGACTCTTTGGACGTTGGCACGAAAGACTAAAAAGCAATAGTTGTTTCCAGTTAAAGCGAAACCGTAGACTGAAAGAAAAATGAATGGATGTAAGTCAAATTTTGATTTCCTGGTATCGATATCAAATAAGTTTTTTTCGCCGTAAACTGAATTTTGAAGGCTAAATAAGTCCTCTGAGTAAATGGTATCATGGCTGAGACTAAGAATTACAATTATACCTACTTAGAGCCAAACCCGAAGCAAAAACTAAAATAAAAGGGCTGAAAAAAAATACAGACATACAGGCAGATAAACAGACACACACACACAAACATCTTGCTTATATATATATATATATATATTATCGATTTTCTGCACTATTGTAAGAACTGCAACGTTGAAACTTCTGATTATCGTTTCTTATGTCTTTGTCTATGAGTGTATTTGATTAAAATCGAACCACTCCTTCTTTAATCCGATTTTTTCGATTATCGGTTTTCGATATTTATCGGGGGTACCTCGACACAAAACCTAGCTAAGAACACTCGCAGACGCTTATAGTACAACTGTGTAAATTTTCAAGAAAATCGGTTCAGCCGTTTCGGAGTCTATAGGTAACGGGGACACACACACACACAGACACACACACACACGCACACACACACACACACACACACACACAGACAAGATCTATTTATAAATAAGTTTAGACATAGATAAACCTAAAGAGACTTCCAAGAGGATACTTTCTCGTTCATTATAATCTTTACCTCTTTGTCTTCAGTTTTACTTATAACTTATCCTACATATCCTCATAATCTGACCTTCTTACTTTCTATATAACAATTTCTTTCAGTAACAATCTACACGGAGGGACTCTTGGGCTTTGTAATGGAGGAAAATAGCCTAAAAAAGAATATTCTTTTCCATTACAAGAGTTTAACTAAATATACAACGGTGTAAATATTGCTTAAAATTAATAATTTAACATAGTACGCAATTATAGTTCTTTATTCGATTTTTGTTTGTTTTGAGGCTTAACGACCTATCAATCCTTATGGGACCATTTAAGGTCATAACCAATGATTTTTGGGTAAGGTTATTTTTACAACATTTTTCTTTTCGAGTATCAAGATTCATTGGGTCTTGTTTTTAAGAGCAGGGTCCCCAAGTCCTACCCTGGTTATTTAACCCATAACTGGAGGGAAGGGACGGATTAATACTTTTCCCAATAGTACCAGTGATGAAGTGAATGCAGGGTATTCACTTAAGCACTGGTACCCTTGGGAAAAGTATTAATCCGTCCCTTCCCTCCAGTTATGGGTTAAATTCCCTCCATAACTGGAGGGAAGGGACGGATTAATACTTTTCCCAATAGTACCAGTGATGAAGTGAATGCAGGGTATTCACTTAAGCACTGGTACCCTTGGGAAAAGTATTAATCCGTCCCTTCCCTCCAGTTATGGGTTAAATAACCAGGGTAGGACTTGGGGATCCTGCTCTTAAAAGCAAATCCCAATGAATCGTGAAAAGAAAAACGTTGTAAAAATAAAATAACCTTACGCAAAATCACTGGTTATGATCTTAAAATGATCCCATAAGGATTGATAGGTCGTTAAGCCTAAAAAACAATCATTTATCTTTTTTTTTTTTTAATCATATCACCCCAAGCAAGGCGATAACGCCACTGATGCGCAGGGGGCTACGTAAGGATAAAAAGAATGGAAAAGAGAAAGCCGGAAACCACATCATAAACAGGGAACATGGGATGCGCCTCTTCACCTGTTCAGTAGACGTGGGTGGAGTGTGAACCGGGCGATAGTTTAGTCTATCTACTCCAATTGGAAAAAAAAAACAAATAAAAGAGTGAAAAGATTGGAAAAGAGAAAACCGGAAACCGCATCCTAAACAAGGAAACAAGGGATGAGCCTCTTAACCTGTTCAATAGATGTGGGTGAGTGTGAACCGGGCGATAGTTTAGTCTATCTACTCCAATTGGAAAAAAAAAACAAATAAAAGAGTGAAAAGATTGGAAAAGAGAAAACCGGAAACCGCATCCTAAACAGGAAACAAGGGATGAGCCTCTTCACCTGTTCAATAGATGTGGGTGGAGTGTGAACCGGGCGATAGTTTAGTCTATCTACTCCAATTAATTTAGTCTATCTACTCCAAGTTGTATCTATATCTGTATATGTATTGATTATTATTATTTTATTTATTTTTTCCACATTTTGTTTTCGCTCTTGGTTTTTATTTTGGTACAACCATTTGTATTACATCTAATTTCTGACTTTTCTTATCTAATGTTATATTTATCAACCTGGCTTTCTCTGCGTTCATTTATATTGCATCACTTGATACTTTAGGTGTTAGTACCACCAAAAAGTATAGTTTAGATAATTTCTAATGTTATAAATAATGAGTTCATAATCTCCAAGAATTTCAGGTTTAACTCTCGCAATTTTATTTATGGTTTTCTTCGCGTTATTTTTTTTCCACTTGTCAAACTTTTCGATCTTTATGTCAATTTATTTGTGCAATGACTATTCACTATGTTGTAATTTGTTTTCCTTTCGTGTATATTTTTCTCTAAATATAGAAAAACGTTAATTTTGAAGAAGATTTTAGAACACGTTCAGTGTCCTTCAATATCAGTCAGTCAGTTCAGTGCCATACGTGATACACGCTTGGGTGGCCATGTCTCGAAAGAGACATGACTGACTGTGCGGAAGATTATTCCGTAGCAGGTTACCATTGCTTTCTGCTGTAGACTGGTTGACGACCAAGGCTATAGAACCCAAACTGTCCTGTTATTTAACCCATAACTGGAAGGAATAGACGGATTAATACCTTTCCCAAGGGTATTTGCGCGTAAGTGAATGCAATGAATTAGGCTGGAATTCGAACTCGGCTCCTCGATTTCTCGTTCCGAGCCGATATCTAATTCATCACAAGGCACATCCTAATATCAGTACCGGCCCTTAAATATTATAGCAGCAATAGCGACTCTTAAACATAATATCCGAAGCTGCTCTTGAATATAAATATACATGAACCCTACAGTAACTCCGTTTCTTTCGGGTTTTTCTCTTTTGAGCTCGTAACAGGAACATTCCAAGCTGACACTGAAAGAACTGAACACATTAAGTCCCACTCAAACATATTTATGAACATTTCGTTGGTATTGATTTGACTTCTAACAAAAGAAACACTTGTTTTAAACTTTCCTTTTGTTAATTTTGTTTTAATAAACATTATCTTGCATTGCAATTCACTTGGTCTGTTATTTCGGACGTCTATGTGATTTTACAGAAGAATGCAGCGGATATCGTGGACCGAGCATGAGAGCAACGATGAGCTGTTGGAAAGAATGGCAACAAAAAAAAATTAATAGTGAGCATCAGGCAGAGACAACTGAAGTTCCTGTGACATGCAATGAGGAAGGATGGCTTGGAGAACCTGATATTGACAGGCCAGATAGAAGGAAAAAGAGACAGAGGAAGGCAGTGGATAATATATTTGCAGGGCCTGATCAGGTGTATGATGGAACGGGTGTTGCGAAGTGTAACAGGAGGAAACATACTAAGAGCCACAAAGGATAGGAAGACGTGGAGAACCATGATCGCTTACGTCTTGAAGGGACAGGGCACATAGAAGAAGACTCTTGTGCACTGCCATTATTTTATGTAATAGAAAATATTTCTGTGAGAAACCTTACACATTTAATTATTGAAGTAGATAATCACTGAACTGGTGACCACAAAAAAAGCAGCTTTTATGTTAAAAAAGAACGCGTTATTTTTCATTAGTGCATTAAAACATCACACAAGTAAGGTGTTGCAAGAAACAAAAAAGTTGTCTCGCATTGTCTAACTTTGTGAAAAATGAAAAATAGATATTCACGAGAATAGGAAAAAGTCCCGTGACCTGACGAGATATCGTTAGGCAGGAAAGTCAATCACAATCTTTTATTCCTGGACATCCAACGTAGCGATTCGAACATATTCAAATTCGTGGAAATTATTATGAGATAAGTACTAAAAATTATAGCTTATTTCAGATAACAAGTCCCTTGCGAACATTTTCATATAAGGAAATATATATGTATATTTCAAGTGTTTTGATATAAAGACTTTTGTGGGTTTTTGAACTTTTCATATGTTTATATTGAAAATTATTCGTTTTGTGAATAAAACCAATAATATAGATATAATTCGTTGACAAGATATTTGAGTGAACTAAAATAAAAAAAAAACATAATTTAATATCCACCACAAAAAAAAAATGGAACGGGAGCACTACGAGACGGCTCTCCAACAAATAACCATCAAAACACTGGAATTAATACATGCCAACATTACTAGTTAGATAACGATAACTGAATCTCAATTCTAATTAAGAAATGCAACACTTCAAACCACAAAATTTTACAATATCATTGCATCACTACCGGCGGAAATAGCTAAGATTCCTGGCAGCGTTTTGAGTGCGCACAATTATGACGAACTAATAGAAACCCTCATAGATTCACACGACTAAATGAAACCACAAACTAATGTCTACCTCTGTTGTTACAGGTCGACCACCAGTTTATCTACAAGAAAGTCTACCAATGAGATCGAGATTAGAAATCAGTAACGAAATAGTATTACAAAAGTTTTTCAGGCGTTGCCAGTGTCAATAAGTCCTGTGCTTGCTACGCAAAAAAGTCTGAAGTCCAACAAGGCACTACTAGAACAACCACGTGCAACAACATCCAGACAAAAGGAGTGCCTAAACCTTTAACAACAATACTGTATGGTTTCAGACCTTTCCAAAAGGGACAACTGCAGAAGATATGTAGGGTACACATTATTGCAGAAGATATGTAGGGTGCACATTATTGTAGGGTACACATCATTTTAGGGTACATATTATTGTAGGGTACATATTATGCGGACGTGGCACGCACATGTAAGTACTGGTACAAGTGGCTGAACAAAAGATGATACTTAGTACAGCCGCAAAGTTCGTGTCCATCTTCGCTTACTCGAAGTGAAACGGGAAACTTATTGGGCGGACGATGTCTCCCCGCCCCCAAGTCTGCCATTAATACAGATACCAGCAATTTTGGGGACAAAAAGTTTTTCATTCATTATAGATACCGGCGCCGGCCTACCTATCATTCCACGTGGACATGTTAAGGGTTTAGCTACGGATCCAACACCAATCACTCTGACGACGGCAACTGGGTCTGAAATACGCGGCAACATGTAGCTTACGGGCCTCTCGCGATATTTCCTTTGGACGTTTGTAGTAGCGGATCTCCAATTCCCCCTACTAGGCTTCGACTTCTTTAATAATTTCAGATTACTAATAGATTGCCGACAGAAAACGATCTTCAACCTCTACAATTGAGTGTTCAAAGAAACTGAAAATATTTAATGACTATATCAATTTGATCATAAACAATAATATACCCGAATTAATTAAGGGCTTCATAAAATGATATCCCAACATTATATTCCAATATACCAACCCAGCTAGCACGTATGCAGGAGTAAACCACAGAATCAATACAGGCAACCATTTTATAACTTTTGCTAAGGCCAGACCGCTGTCAGAGAAGAAAACACTGGCAGTGAAAAAGACATTTTCGAAACTACAGAAAATAGTATTATTACCTTCTGACGGTGAATGGGCCAGCCCCTTTCCCGTGGTTAGGAAACATGATAGAAGCTTCAGATGCTGTGATGACTACCACGCATTAAACAGCATCACAAATTGTGATAAATACCCTATGCCAAATATCAACTCAATCGCTGATAAACTAGCTAACGAAACGAGATTCAGGAAAATTAGCCTAGTACAGCATGCCCTCAAATTAAAATGCACCTAGATGATATACATAAAAAACAGCACTTATTTTTCCTCTTGGTCTGTATGAATATAAGTATATGCCGTTTGAATTAAAAAATATAACATCCACCTTCCACAGATACATGGACAAGCTTTTTCGACATGTTGACTGTGTATTTACATACATTTATCGTCAATGTATTTACATACATTGACGATCTTCTTATTTTTAGTAATGTTTCTTCATCACACATGAAAAGCATTGAAACTGTTATAAAATTTTAGATGAAAAGAATTTTAAAATATCAATAGAAAAGTCAACTTTCGATGTAATTTCAATCGATCTTTTAGGCTATAATATCAGCTCGGATGGTGTTTTGACCCCCACAAAATAATATTGGCGTGTTACAGAATTTTCCCCCTCAATGAAAATCTTCGTCGTCTTTTAGACATGGTAAATTTTTATAGAAAATTAATCCCTAATTTCGCGGACATAGTAATGCCATTAACAGAGAAAATACTCGTCCGAATGGTGATTTTCTAAGTGCAGCTTAGATGTGGCACAAGGCCAAATGTATGGGGTACCCTGTGAGAATTGATCTCACTACTCAGTTATAATGTTCTTAGCGAGATAAGCGTGCTAACCATTACACCACCTTGAGGTGCCCCCAACAGTCTGAATTAACTGACTATTAATTAATTATTAATAGCAGTAACTATCCTATGGCTGCAGCCCTTCATCAAGTAGTACGAAGGAACGCCGATTCCAATAGGTTTTTTTCTCGAATTGGTTGACGCAAACTGAAACGAGGTATTCAACTTTTGATAAGGAACTTTTTCAACCTATTCAGCTACCTTATATTTTAAGCACATTATTAACGGTAAACAAGTCCTACTTTTAACTGACTATAAATCTTTATGTGGCGTATTCCATAACCTAAACCCTGCTAAGTCAGAGAGACAGTAGCGACAAATAGCAATTCTAACTGAATATATTGCAGGCATAGGCCACATAAGGGGAGATCAAAACGTTATAGCTGATTGTTTGTCGAGACCAACCCTAACAGTTACGGTAGCTTAGCGTGACTTGACAGCTATAGCTGATGCACAACTTAACACTAGCCAGCAATTAAAATTACACCACTACTAACCATGGGTATATCATACCCGATTTTGAAAATATCAAAAAAGATATTAAATATAAATCTTTCTTTGAAATATTTTACATGCAGGCACTTCAAAATTTGTACTTTGAGTTAACATTTATAGGAACTAGAAAACATATTATTTAGGTTAAGAAAATCAGGTACTCGTAATATAATTAAATTTCAATTAAAATGGCGTCATTTGCGCTGGGTACTATATACATATGGTTAGTATTCTCGGGTTAATGAAATTGAGTGAAAAAAAAATTCCTGACTTGAAAAAAATTTAATTTTAGCACTGGCAATAATATGGTCCAGTAAATATAGGTTAGTTTCAGTGACTTGACCTAAAGATTTGTGAGTTCAATACCAGACTACAGCAGTAGTGAACGAATGACTTAGAAGACTTAAGGTAAAGCGCAACAACTCATGGCTACCAGAAGTAGCATAGTATATAGAATGAGAACGATTGTGATCGTAATAAAGGGATCGATTCGAAATGCCTAGCATTTTAAGAAGACCGAAGCGTACACTGGTCGAAACGTCGTAAACATGGCAGTAAAGACAAAGAGAATAGTCCGAATAATATAAATACTGGCAATAATAGTTCGATGCATTGTGATACCACTGATATTTTCAGACCTTACATACCTGGTGAATTACGAAAATCTCTTTTCGATAGTATTCACGCAATATCACACCCTGGAGTTAAAACGCCGTGTAAAATTATCAAAACAAGACTTTTTTGCCTTTTATGGGCAGAACAATAAAAGACATGTAATAAATGAAATGTGTACTGCCAGAAAAGCAAAATTCAGAGATATACCAAATCTGCGATTCATTCTATTAAAATGCAATCTATGCACTTCAATACGGTAGACTTAGATTTAATCGGTCCTCTCCCTGTGACAAGAAGACGCTCCTTATAGATACGTGTTAACTTGTATTGGTCACACTATAAATGGATAGAAGTAGAACCACTACCGGATATCACAGCTCGATCTGATGCCAATGCATTTGTTCATCCATGAATCATACGATGGTATGTTCCTCTTTCTGTAATAACTTAGCGTGGTACACGAGAGCGAATTATTTTCGGAAATAAACTCAATAGTTGTTTTTTATAGATAGCGCACAACTAGTTACCATTCGCAAACTAACGGAATGGTCGAATGTGCTCATAGAGCAATGGAGACGGTAATAATGAACAGAAATGAATAATGGCTCCACGCCTTCCCAATAATCACCTAATTCTTCTAATACTTCGTTATTCTTTGAAGTTACAGGCACACATATAATGATTTCTCAGTTTTTAGTTGACGATACTAACAATGACACAGATAATCAGAAATTTGCAAAGGAAGTGCTACATACCTTAAACCCCTTCTTCTTCTATGTGCCATGTCCCTTCAGAACGTAGGCGATCATGGCTTTCCACGTTTTCCTATCCCTGGTGGCTCTGAGCACGCCTTCTCCTGTTACACCATGCAACCCTCACTCCGTCATTCACCTGATTAAGTCCTTCAAACATGTTATCCGCTGCTTTCCCATGTCTCTTTTTCCCTCTATCAGACCTGTTAGTATCAGGTCATAAACTCTTTACCGTCAATAAAAAAATATAGTTAGGTAACTAAATCATTTCAATACATTCCAGACAAACGTAAGACATGTAAAAGCGTATGACTAAGAGTAGACAGAGTTCGCAAACCTTCGGAAGCACCTTACACCGGTCCCTTGCAAGTGTTATATAGAACTGATTAATTTTTGCGATTAAAACGAACGATGATATACAATCAACGGTACCAATAGCTAGGTTAAAACCATACATTAAACATAAAACTATTAAGCAAGTAATAATTAAAAAGCAACCTAATATCAAAAAAATAATAATGGATACAGAAAACATAGACAGGAATGATATTCCCAGTCACACTAAAGTAGGTAGAAAAGTTACTTGATATAAAGACAACCAATATCACTATTACTAAACTCCGCTTACTTGTCAGGGATGTTTGTTGTGAGAGACAAAAAAGTTTTCTTCCCTTGACTAACCCTGTAAAAAATTAAAATATTCACAAGAATTGGGAACCTTCACGTAATTTGACGAGATATCGTTAGGCAAAATAGTCAATCACTTGTTTTGTTCACAGACAGCCAAAGTAGAATGTCGTACATATTGGAGCTCGTGGAAATCATCATGAGTACTAAACTTTATATCTTATATCAGATAGCAAGTCTCTTGCAAATATTTTTCATCTAAGTAAATATATATGTATATTTTAAGTTTTTTGATATAAAGATCTTTGTGGCTTACTGAACTTTTCCTATGTTTATGTTGTGAATTATTCGTTTTGTGAATAAAACCAATAATATATATAGTTCGCACAAAACAATAGTTTCGCAAGTTTAAATAAAAAAAAATTTCTATAAATAAATAATCTTGTGTTACGTTCTTTAAGTACTACCTACAAAACAACTGATATATATTCCTATCTGCATTTTATTTTTTAAATATTTTCAGAAAATATATTCTCTTAATAATTTACAGGAAAAACAAAAAATCTTTTAATAAATGTGATATTGAATGAAAAAAATATTTTATAATAAAATATTTTATACACTTTAACGCTGACCCATAATAACGTTAAAATAAATATATATTTTTCTCCTTCGTAAATGTCTTAGAAATTTGTAAAATAACGTGCATAACAATGACCCTGATTGACCAAGTAACCCCATCTCATTTCCGCTATTTTCCTTCTTCTGCTCAACACTCTATTGAATTAATTATTAATATTCAAAGACATAAATCTACCATCCGCTCGTGCATTGAATACTGTTGCCATATCTGGTCGGGTGCCCCTGCTATTCTCCTTGGGCTTCTCGACAAGGTACAGCGGAGGGTCTGTAATGTTATCGATACTGACTTAGTAGACTGCCTGCAGTCTCTCTCTCACCGGCGCGACGTGGCTTCCTTGTGTCTCTTCTATAAATACTTTCACGGCTTCTGCTCCGATGAACTTAGATCACTGGTGCTCCCTAGGTTCGAATTTGCACGAGATACTAGATTAGCAACTAGATCCCACCCTTTTACAGTGAAACCGATAAAACGCAACCGCAATTTCTACTCCAACAGTTTCTTTTCTCGCACATCCCGACTGTGGAATTCCCGTCCACAAGACTGCTTCCCTGACGGCTACAATCTCGAGGAGTTTAAATATAAGGTCAATAGACACCTCCTAACAGACTAACTCGCTTCCATTCTTTCAAACACTCTTCCCACCCACCCAACTATCTATCACCCTCCCTTCTGACATTTCCTATATCTAACCACTCTTTCTATTTACCTTCCTCCATGTAGCCCCAAGCGCAATAGTGGCAGTGAAATGCCTTGCTTAGGGTGAAATGATTAAAAAAAACAAACAAACAAATGTTATATATCGACAAACAACAAACACGCATATATATAAAAATATAAAGTTATATTTTTATTAATGACGATGAACCGTGTAGCATAGGGAACAGAGAATTGAGAGAGCGCGATTCTAATGGGTTGACGGGAGTGTAGTCTTATCTGTTGTGTCTCTCTTCACCGGCCGATCTCTGTTGCTCCTCTACTGGCGAATCCGTGTGCCGAGGTCTTTTTATAATCTTCCAGAACCGGGACTTTTTCTTCCGGTTTTGCCTCGCCCACGCACGCCCACGTAATTCTCAGAGACACCTGTTCTGTTTGCCTCTGTAGTTATTTCCGCTGCTGCCGGAAATAAGGTCAAACGACATCCGTTCCTTTCAACGACCGGAAACACCCTCGCTTGCATCAGCCTTACTCGGGTGGGGCCAGATTGTTATATTACACAAACATAAAAGTAACCTACTGAGTTATTTACTTTTTAAGGAAGGCAGTGTATGAGGTACACAGTTAATAGATATATAAAAAATAATACATATAATTAAGTGGTGAACAAAGTGTTACCACTTTTTGATACTGCATATTCATACGCGTTTATTTTTTTTTATAAAACTTTGAAAATTTCTATAAAAAACAATAAATTTGCATATAACAAACAATGAAAGAACCCATATTATTTGCTGCATTTGAAAACATAACTGTATTCTCTAACAATGGCCATGAACTGTTTTTATCCGCTTGGAGGCCGATTTTTTTTATATGAAAATATTTAATCACAATAATAAAAATTCGTTTGTGTAGGTTTTGCATTACCTCAAGGAACAGCCACGTCTACTGGATCTCCTGATAAATCTACCACAAACCTACCTCTACGACAGATTAAAAAAAGAGTTAATACTTCGAATTTCACTATCTGAGAGGAAGAGGCTGCAACAATGTTTAGAAACAGAAACATTCACTAACTCTATCCAGCCATATGGGCACCACGGCGTGGTGTAATGGTTAGCAAGCTTGTCTCACTAGAACCAGTTACAACTGAGTAGTGAGTTCGATCCTCACTGGGTGTCTCATACTTTCGGCCTTGTACCACATTTAAGCTGCTCTTAGAATATCTCTATAGGAGATGACATGTATTGGGCACCAGAGGGTGATGTAATGGTTAGCAAGCTTGTCTCACTAGAACCAGTTACAACTGAGTAGTGAGTTCGATCCTCACTGGGTGTCACATACTTTCGGCCTTGTGCCACATTTAAGCTGCTCTTAGAATATCTCTATAGGAGATGACATGTATTGGGCACCAGAGGGTGATGTAATGGTTAGCAAGCTTGTCTCACTAGAACCAGTTACAACTGAGTAGTGAGTTCGATCCTCACTGGGTGTCACATACTTTCGGCCTTGTGCTACATCTAAGCAGCGCTTAGTAAATCACCTATGCAGCCATATGTTGGATGATAATGTTTTACAACGCATATTTATAGTAAATGTGCCACAAATGGTGCATGTATCCTGAACGGCAATACGACACAATGTATCCATGAATAAGCTGTGCAATGAATTAATGGAAGTCATGACCCAGGGTAACCTAGTTGCAGATACATGTACCCTGAATGATGACGTCACCCGAATAGGAAAGAAAAATAAATTGTTGAAAAGGTGAATATGTGATTTGACCAGAACATTTAGCAATTGAAAAAATGTGGTGATACCGAGCACAGCGTGGGACCGGATGTTTGTACTCTCACGACCAGAAAGCAAATGACCAAAACTCGTCGGTGCGCATCCTGGCTCCACGCAGATGTTCCGGTTGAAAAATATTATTTAATTAAATATCAAATTCCAGTTCGCGAGCCTACGCGAATTTTATTCATCGGCCAATGGGAAGCCCAGAATCAAATACGGATGTGAATTCCCAAGTGATCTGCTGCGACCCAGAAAGACGAAATAAAAAGCCGATACAGAAAGCATCGACAGACAGACACACACAGACAGACTCGAGAGAGACGAGTGTAATTAGTATCTTCCTTGACCGATGTCAAGCGAATTACTATGCTCGCCTTCCTTCCCTATCATCTTATCCTTCGCAGTCTCAAAACTACTTACCGAGTAAAGGAGCGGATACATCAAAGACATTCCTAATTTACAAAGCTCCCACATTCAAACGCACAAATTCTCTTTTCAACTTGTATTGCCATGAACATTTTAACGTCCGTTGGGCCCATATTTAAAGGATTATTTTAATTGTAAAAACCTTAATTGATATGTGTATATATAAAATGTTATTTCTAAACTCAATTTGCTTTTCTTGATTTGTAATCATTTAATGACTTATAGTGGGCTATCTACAACGAGGCCAAATTCCGTTAATCTGCAACAACATACAACTACTCTTCACTAGAGCGGATAGCCCACTATAAACACACCAACATTTGTCGAGAAGCAGACAAAAGCAAATTAAAATGAAGGACCGTTACAACGGCAAAGATTCGGTGGTAGGAATTTAAACCGCACAACTCCTTGCAATTACAAGCTCTAGGGAAACAAAAGAGCGAACAATCGTCTTCGGCGGGACATGTTGGCGTTTCAAACTGAAGTCGACTCTTCAACATAATCGACAGAAATGCAAAACAATATTCCAGTTTCCCTGTGAGGCAAAGGACCCGGGAAAACTCATATTACGAACGGTAAATGTTTCGATTATCCAATCATATAGGCACAAATGCATGACACTTAATTTGTCAATATGGCCCGATTTCTGATGGAATTTCATCGTGGCCGATATCACTACACCAATTTTGATTACGGACTATTTGCACCTTTATGAACTGTTAATCGATAATAAAAAAAAAGCAACAATTGTTTGACACAAAGAGAGACGACAAGTTTACTAGCTGCCCCAAAGTCGCACCAGCAGAAGAAAAAATTCTGAATTTTTGGAAATATTGTCCAATTATCAAGACCTAACCGAGCCAAAATTCAACACCCCATGTGAAAACAGAAAATCACACAATGCGTTGAAACAACTGGTCCACCAATCTTCTCACGACCTTGTAGACTTGCTCCTGTTTGCCAAACTAATCTTAGCACTTATCAAACACTAGCAGTATAGCCCGGCGTTGCTCGGGTGTAATGAAAACTTTTATATCTATATTATCGATTTTCTGCACTATTGTAAGAATTGCAACCTTTAAACTTCTGTTTCTAATCGTTTCTTATGTCTTTGTCTATGAGTGTATCAAATTTGATTAAAATCGGACCACTCTTTCTATAACCCGATTTTTTCGATTATCGATTTTCGATATTTATCGCAGGTACCTCGACACAAAACCTAGCTAAGAACATTCGCAGACGCTTATAGTACAACTGTGTAAATTTTCAAGAAAATCGGTTCAGCCGTTTCGGAGTCTATAGGTAACGAATACATACACACACATACACACACACAAATTTCCATTTATAAATAAGTTTAGATCGGAGTAATCTTTCCTTTCTAAAGCGAGTGGTTTTTACCTCTTACACATAGTACCAAAAAAGAAGACATCTTTATGGAGGCTTTGTGGTGATTACCGCAAAGTAAACATGATTCATCTTCCTGACAGGCACACAAGTGTCTTCAAGACTTTTCCAGCAGCCTACAGGGAACTAAAATCTTTTCAAAACTTGAACTCACCCGAGCCTAACATCAGATTACCGTAGAGAATTCTTGTATAAAGGAGACATTCATTACAACACCATTTGAGCTTTATGAATTTTTATGTTTACCATTTGGACAAAGTGATGCAGACCAATTCTTTCAAAGATTTATAATCAAATTCTTCAACTAAATTCAGTGGTCCTGGGCATGACGGTAAACTGCATCCAGCAGCAAGGCCTTGGATTGGGAGGTTGTGAGGTGCATGAAACCAACTCTTAAATGCTGTTGTTCTCATGTTCACTCTGACCCGGAGTGGTAGCACCTGTTAGGGTCCCGCTTATGGACAAATAGTTAACCCCCCAAACTGGGGTCAAAACACAATGAAAGCATAAAATTAGGCTTTTATAGAAAAATATATATTTTTGAAGGAAAACATATTCTCCGAAAAACATTTTTGAATACAAAAGTAGAAGAAATTTTCAGTTTTCTAAAATAAAAACGAATAAAAACAAAAAAATTTCATTAAAATCTGACTTTCTCACTATAACCAAACATTAAAAAGTATATATTCCTTAAAACCCCACCTTTTGGCATTAAATAACCCACAGAGGTTGATATGCCGTTAAACAAAAATCAAACTAAAATTAAATTCATCGATGACATACCTAATGTCTTTTTTCTCAAAGAAGTTATCAGAAACCGCTACTTAGTACCGCAGTTATAGACGAGAGTTAATGACAATGTATTTTGCTATTCAACATTCTGACATTTCTTGGAAGGTAGGTCTTTTCATGTGTTTACCGACCATAAACCTATAGAAAAATATTTCACGGTTGTAATTAATAAAAAACAATATTTTCATTAACAGACTAAAAACCGGCACATTCATTTGAAACCACCAAGGAGACACAACCTAGAACTTCAAAGAGCGGTCGTCATATTAGATGACAGAAGAAATTACTTTATTACCACGATTAATAAAAAAATCTCATTCTTGAGATTGTTCTCAAACTATCTCGCTTGAAAAGGTGTACAGTATTGGTCTTTAATATCAGTCAGTTAAGTGCTATATGTGATACACGCTTTAGGCGATCATGTGTCTTTCGAGACATGACTTACTGGGCAGAAGATTATCCCGCAATTGGCTAACATTGCTTTCTGTGGTAAACTGGTTACCAACCAATGCTAGAGAACCCAATCTGTACTATTATTTAACCCATAACTGGAGGAAAGAAACGGATTAATACCTTTCCCAAGGGTATTTGTGCGTAAGTGAATGTAACGAATTCAACTGGAATACGAGCTCGGCACCCCGATTTGTTGTTCCGAGTCGATATCCACTGCAACACAACATACATAAACGTAGGAGTAGCTGTTCTTAGGCATAATATCAGAAGATCGTATATAAAAACACATGAACCCTAATGTAATTCTCTCTTCAGTGTTTTCCTCTTTGAATCAGGTGGCAAGAAATTTTCATGTTGAAGTTAAAAGAGCTGTGAACGCTTCACACTAAAACACACCAACACAGTAAGTCCCACTCAAACATATTTATGAACATTTCCTATTGTATGCATTTTTATAACAAAATAAGCTCTTGTTTTAAACCTTCCTTTTGTTAATTTTGTTTTAATAAATATTATCTTGCATTGCAAATCAATCAGTCGTTTACTGTGTGTATCGACTCTCTCTCTCGTCACTGTTATTTCATGTACTACAAAATATTTCTTTCGAGAGATAGTTTAGTCTATCTACTCCATTTGAAAAAAAAATGAAAAGGAAAAGTGAAAAGATTGGAAAAGAGAAAGCCGGAAACCACATCCTTAACAGGGAACAAGGGATGAGCCTCTACACCTGTTCAATAGACGTTGGTAGAGTGTGATTAACTAAACTATCGCCCGGTTCACACTCCACCCACGTCTATTGAACAGGTGTAGAGGCTCATCCCTTGTTCCCTGTTAAGGATGTGGTTTCCGGCTTTCACTTTTCCAAACTTTTCACTTTACTTTTTCATTTTTTTTTCAATTGGACTAGATAGACTGAACTATCGCCCGGTTCACACTCCACCCACGTCTATTGTACATGTGTAGATGCTCATCCCTTGTTCCCTGTTAAGGATGTAGTTTCCAGCTTTCTCTTTTCCAATCTTTTCACTTGTCTTTTTCATTTTTTTTTAAAATTGGAGTAGATAGACTAAACTATCACCGGTTCACACTCTACCCACGTCTATTGTACAGGTGTAGAGGCTCATCCCTTGTTCCCTGTTTAGGATGTGGTTTTCGGCTTTTTCTTTTCCAAATCTTTTCACTCGTACGTTGCCTCCTGCACATCAGTGGCGTTACCGCCTTACACGGGGTGATATGATTAAAAAAGAAATCTTGCACGTTTTATTCATCGAGGTAGGTAATCATTAATGTTCATATGTGTACATAATATATTGTTTCAAATCGGGATTGGTAATGGAAACAAGCTCCCGCTGTCTACAAAAAAACAAAAATCCTGAAGTCGGTTAAGATCAGGCTATCTTACCCTAGACACTCCATTTTGCTACGGTTGTTGTACACGTAGTGTCCTTACGACTTTTAGGGGTAACAACAACCGTGATTGTCGTCTCCAGGCAATATCTTCTTAAGCAGTGTGTTTTGAATTTCAAAGCATTTGTCGAACTTTCAACCTAGATGAACTTTGTTTCCTTGTTACAGAAGTAAAATGTCGTGGCTGTTGAGTTAAAATGTAATGCGAAGCGTTCATTTCACAAATTTCTTCCCAGCAGTTTAGAATGTACAAACGTATTCCAGAACTGTGATAGTTTTAAGCTTAAATCGATTGTACGTTTAATTTGTTTTAGACAATAGAGAAGAAGCAATACAAAGTGTTAATGCTTAGCACAAGGCCGCTGGCTTTCTTTTGATTAGTTGAAAAAAATATCAAGAATTTTTTTAAGTAGAGAAATGGAAATAATGAAATAAACCAAATTTATTTTTTACAAATTGTAATTCATTATTTCAGTTATCCGTTTTCTCGTCACAATGATTCTGTACAACGTTGAATAGCAGGCGACATGGCCTGTGGTCTTGTGTGCGGTGACAGAGTTCGGATGAGCAGTCGGTGTATAAGCGTTAAGGATAATTTACAGAGGTGAAGGCTGCTTGAAAACTCATTGATTTTGTTTCGTTGCTTTTGTTAAGGATTCGCATTCTCTGGACGACTTCTTGTAGAAAATATTCTTGATGCCTGTGTGATGGCGATGGCTTTCTTTTTCTTTATCTAAAGAGAATAAAAAATTTAAAAAAACGTAAAACAAGAAAAGAAAATTTTGAACTATTCCTAATGTTGATTAAAAAACGGAAGTATTTCCAAAAACAATTGGTACTATAGATCTGCGATTTGCTTTGTGGTGCAGTGCATATCGGCTCGGAACCAGAAATCAGGATGCCGAGTTCGATTTCTGGTTCAATTTCTTGCATTCATTCACGCACAAATACCCTTGGGAACGGTTTTAATCCGTCTCTTCCCTTCAGTTATGGTTTAAATAAAAAGACGGATTGGGTTCTATAGCTTTGGCTGGCAACCAATCTACAGCAGAAAGTAATGGCAACCTACTGTGGAATAATTCACTGCCCAGTCAGTCAAGTCTCTTTTGAGACATGATCGCACAAAGCGTGTATCACGTATAACACTTGGCTGACTGACAATATAATAGTTGGAGACATGATTAAGGCTTCTACAGGGCATAAAGTAGAGAATAACTTTTCTATTTTTATGAAGTAATAAACTGACCCCCCAGTAATTACTACTTAATAATATAATACATTTCTTCCCCCTCTAGCTATGAATCAAATAACAAGACATGTTTGATTCGATAGCCTTGGCTGGTAACCAGTCTACCGCAATAGCAACCTTCTGCGGGATAGTTTTCTTTTTAGTCTCTTTTGAGACATGATCGCCCAAGCGTGTACCAAGTACGGCACTTGACTGACTGACTATAAATCTGCGCATATCCTCGGAACCCAAGCAGTGTTTGTGCGTTTCTTGCTCCTGAAATTCTTCGATCTAACCGATGTTTCTGTACAACATTCACAATCACTAATTTGCTATGGTAACTCAAAATATAACTTTCTCTGTATGCGACTTTTGGTGTGTAGCGATGGCTATGCTTAGAATCACTGTCAGTTGTAATAAGGGATTAAATTTGATAAGTACCTGGTTATTCTCAGAGGGAAAACACTACAATAAAAAATGAAAACACATATACAATATTAAAACTTGCTTATATAACCAGCGATATTAGCGTGGAGATATATTAAACAGATCATCGATAATTTCGTTTAATTTAATGATTGCTTGACTGTTACTTCATATGTTTTTTAATGCTTATCAACATTTTGCGGGTTATTTGAACCGAGAAAATATTTCTAGGCTCAAAGTTTTTTTATATATATAATAATGATTTAGTTATACACTTTATATTAATTAACCCATAGTTGGGGAGAAGAGGTAGATACATAACTTTTCCAAAGTCATTTTCGCATGTGATGATAACGAACATAAATAGAATTAGAACTCGTCTCTCCGATCTCCAATTCAGTATCCTTATCCCTTAAATCTAAGGATACATCATCTGTTATTCCTAAGCGGTCACTCATCTAGGTACTGATCAGGTTCGATTTTGCTTATCTTCGGTGTTTGTACGAGGACAGGTGTTTCAACGTGATTTCTCATCTGTTATTTCTAAGCGGTCACTCATCTACGTACTCATTAGGTCCGATTTTTGCTTATCTTCGGTGATTATACGAGGACCGGTGTTTCAATGTGATTTTGCCATAAGCCCTTCAATGTAATGATCATTTACGCAGCAACCAGTCAAAACATAAAAGAGAAATTAGGCAAATACAAAATTTTGATAATACATTTATAAAAATGACTTCTTCTTCTATGTGCCTTGTCCCTTCAGGACGTAGGCGATTATGGCTTTCCATGTTTCCCTATCACTAGTGGCTCTAAGCACGCCTTCTTTTACACCATGCAATCCTCGTTCCGTTATCCACCTGGTTAGGTCCTTCAAATATGTTATCCGTTGCTTCCCCCTGTCTCTTTTTCCCTCTATCTGGCCTGTTAGTATCAGATTCTCCAAGCCCTCCTTCCTCATTGCGTGTCCCAGTAAATGACTATGTGATTATTAATTGAGTGTTTTTTTACTTGCGAACATTTTGTTTATTTACAGTTTAAGCCTATTTTGGTTTCTAAAATTATTCACTTTTGCAAGGGAACAACAACATTCCAAGGTAAAAATAGTATTATTTAACCCATTATTTTGGAATAAGATAGATTCATAACTTTCCTAATGATATTTTGGTGTAAGTGACCGTAACGAATCCGACTGGAATTCGAACTCAGATCATTAAGAGCTGCTGTCCACACGCGCACCTCCCAATTTATGGAATGAGAAATTATCCTGATTTATATCGACTACTCGAAAACAACCGTTCTCATATCTTTCGTTATTATCGCAACGTTTCAACATTTGCGTTCTTTGGCCTTCGTCAAATATTTGTTGGTTCAGGTAGCCTTCATACACTTTAAGATAGAATGCCATGAACGACCTTGAACAAATTGCCGTCAGTGTTTAGGGATTAATAAATTAATTTTTGACAGATTAACGCTATTATCTGTTCAACAATAAATCTTATATTATTTTAGATACAAGTGTAATAATATCATGAAATAAATACCAAAGACCTGGAGGGATGATGACTCTCCACATTTTCTTTTAATAATATCTGTGAATTGAAAATCTAGTTCTTAATATTTTGTCTTGTTGTTTCTCCAAAACCTTCCTCTGCAACCCACTTGCTTAAGCCCATCAAATATGTTATGCTTTGTTTTCCTCTGTCCCTCCTTTCTTTTTATCCACCCTGTGGGTATTAGATTCTCTAGGCCTCTCCTCTCATTACACGTTCGAGAAACTTCAATTGGCTCTTCTTGATGCTAGGTATAATTTATTTTTGTTTCTGTTTTCTCCAAAACTTCTTCGTTGCTCATGTGTTCGGTCCACGGTACCCTCAGCATCCTTCTGTAAAACCAGATTTTGGTTACTTCGAGTTTCTCCTCCATCTTTGAGGAGATTGTCCAGCATTCGCTGTCATATTAGAAGACAGATATTAATAACTGTTCAGAGCTTTTTTCTTTGTTTCCAACGAAAATTTTCCTGTCTCTCAATATTCTACTCAGTTTTTCTAATGAGTCTTGGGCCATCCCAATACACCTTCGGATCTCGATGTCACACTTTCTGCCCTTCATTAGAACCCTTCTTAGCTATTTAAATTTCTGTAGCTGTTTGATTTTAGTAACCCCGACATGTAATCGACATGTTAGGCTCTTCTTTTTGCTGCATTGTAGTTTATGTTTTGTCCTTTCTTCTTCTTTCCTTTGCTTAAGAACTACAAGGGAAATGAAGATGTAGAGGACCATGATCGCCTACGTTCCAAAGGTACACGTCACCTAAAAGAAGGAAGAAGAAAAAGTAAATCGCCATAAGTGTTTTCTATCCTAGGAAAGCATTAGCGTGGTTTCTTGAAGGCATCTCAACTGTTTTAATTCAAAATTATCAGGTTTGTGCAAAAGCTTTTGCCGATTTCAAATTTCATCTTGAAAATGAAAAACTGTGTGTTTTGAAAATCTCTATTCATAACAATAACGACCTTTTCTCTCTATAACTTGATTCCATCTGTCAACGCGCTTATAAATGCCTCGCTTGTAAAATTCTTTAGGTTTTGATGTGAAATATGAATCTAACTCGTGTTCAATCTCCTCTCGTGATGTAAACCTAAGGCCATCTAAATGATCTTGTAATCCTCGAAATAAGAGATAACCCTAGCTAGGTCAGAAGAGAATACGGCATCATAGGGCAAGATGGCACTTCTCATCACTTGTGACAAACCGACACAAAAATGGTGTCTGAAGGTGTCGTGAAAGATTCACAAGAAGAAACACCTGGTACTCTGGAGAAAATGAGTGTTAATATTGCAGAAAAATATGAATGATGCTTTAATAATCTGAAAGAAAACATAAATTAATCATGGTGATATGTTTAAGTAATAACAATATGCATAAAATAAATTACAATGATTTAAAATCCCCCTTTTACAAACCTGCAAAACCTTTTGCACCGACCTGGTAGTTTTGTTAGACCATAGCTATAAAGTTTACCAACCATAGCTATAAGTCTCGGATTGCTTTAAAATTTATGTTATACCTTCCGAAAGAAAAATAGAATAATCTCTTTTTCAAAGGATTAACGTGAAGTGAATGCAAGAGCATCGGCTGGAATTAGAACTCGGTTAGATATTTCGTTTTCCCACGTCGATAAGCCGTAAGCTGCACATACATTATCAGAGGAATGATTTAAAAAAAATGTATTTTATTGCTTCAACTGCGCATGCGTAAAGGGAGATAATGCTGAAGATCTTTTATATTGCGTATTGCTTTAGAATTTAAACGTTTGTATAAAAAGAAAATTAATTATATTCTCAGATTGACGGGTCGCTTATTTTAGATATTGAATATAAACGACATTTCGTTGTCTGGTCGTCGTGAAAATATTCAGCTTCGAACGAAGACAATAATTTGCTAATATTGCGTTGGAATTACTTTTTATTCATATTCTCACTGGATGACGTTTTTTTTTAGATCGACTTACATCTGTTCGTTTTTGATTTAATAACTTTTTCATCGTTTTTATTTTCTTTCTTTTCTTTTTTCTTTTGTTCAGTTTTTGTTTTTCCTTCTTTGTTTCTTCTTCCTTTTCTCTTCATATTTCACTTTAATTTTCTTTCTTCTTTTTCTTACACATCTCTTTTTTTCTTCAGCTTACTTCACTCATTGCTGATATTTTTCCTTTTTTCTTCTTTCGTCCTTGCTTTTTCTTTTTCTCATTCTCTTTTGTTTTGTCGTTCCTTTCTCTTCTTACTTCATTTTTATCATCTTTTTTCTTCTTTATTATTTATTTTCTTCTTTCCTTGTTCTACCTTTCTCCTGTATCGGCCTCTTTTTTCTTTTTTCTTTCATGTTCTGTTTTCTTTCTCTTTTACTTGTTTTCCTTTTCTTGTTCTTTCTCTTTTTCGTTTTTCTTCATTTTTTTCTTCTTGTCTTTTTTTCTATTTTGTATTCTCATTTCCTTGACCGTTTTACTTGATTTTTATATTCTTTATCTTTTTTCCTCGTTCTTTTTCCTCGTTCTTTTTCCTCTGCTTTTCTTTCTTTCTTTTTTCTTTCTTTTCCTTTTCTAATTTTTATTCTCCCTTTTCCTTCCTTTTTTCCTTTTTTCCTTTCTTCGTTTTTCTTATTTCTCTTGTTTTATCTTCTTTCTTTCTTTCTTTCTTTTTTTCTTTCTCCTGTTTTTTTCTTTTACTCGTTTTTATTCTCCCTTTTTCTTCCTTTCTTATTTTTTCGTATTTCTCTTGTTCTTATCTTTCTTTGTTTCTTTCTTTTGATTTTTCCTTTTCTCGTTTTTATTCTCCCTTTTTCTTCCTTTCTTCCTTTCTTCTTTTTTATTATTTCTCGTTTTATCTCTTTCTTTCTTTCTTTCTTTCTTTCTTTCTTTCTTTCTTTACTCGTTTTTATTCTCTCTTTTTCTTCTTTTATTCTTTTCTCGTATTTCTCTTGTTTTATCTTTCTTTCTTTCTTTCTTTCTTTCTTTCTTTCTTTCTTTCTTCGGGCTTTTCGTCTCTGTAAATCTGTTGTTCTTTACGCAAACGAACAAGAACTCCCCCAGGGTGATTACTGCTTGTTATTTGCGTACCTTTTCTTACACTCTATCTGCACAAAACTTCATTTAGAGCGCGTCACAGTAGGAGCGTTATTTTTGCTTCAACGCCTGCCGGCCAACTAAATGAGGTCTTTGAAGTGATCATTAGCAAGCTAAATATTATAATAATTGCGTTACTGATAATTACCTATGTAGACATAACGAAACTAATGCACAAAAGAGGAAACCACTCTGATTGTGTTGATTATAAACGACACAATTATTGATTAATACATTTGTTCACCCCTGTTGACCTACCTACATATCTACTGTGTGCGTAACGTTTGAAACAAGCTACCTATGGATCCATTAATGATTTTCCTCGAAAGAAAAAACGCGGTATATATTATTTTATGCCAATTTACAAAGAATAACCCTGAATGACAAGATCTTTGATGGTATGAGAGTGAACTCTGTTTGCGGAGTTCAGTTTCAGGTTTGCCTGTTTCGGTCACTTCGTATTAATGATAATATTAACCGTTTCCTTCTAAGGAAACACTTGTACTTGCGGCTGTGTTCATTTTGGTTAGGTTGAGCCGGCTTCTTTTCTGTTTCATGGGACTTTTATCATCGATAATCGGTCCTCCACCAAACGTATATGGTGCGAAGATTTTCTTGGATTAGGTTGCCAATTTTTACTGTGGTAGACTGGAGAAGAGAGGATTTATACTTTTCCTAAGGGTATAAACACGTAAGGGTATGTAATGAATTCGACTAGAATTTGAACTCGCTTCTCTGATTTCTCAGTCCGAACCGCTGTCTATTACACCAGCGTGTCTCCAACATTATAAAGAAAATCTTGGCATTAATTGAATAAATCCATTGACGAAGAAAAGCATTATGAAAAACACGTCAACGTTTTCGTGCTTTTTATGAGTAATTTCATTGCCGTACTTCATACACAATTTCTACGGAAGACTGGTTGCCAACCAAGCCTTTAGAACCTAATCTGACCTGCTATTTAACCCATTACTGGAGGGAGAAGCGACTGATTCATACCTTTCCTAAGGGTATTTCGGCGTATACGAATGCAAGGAATTCAGCTGAAATTCAGATTTGGTTCTTCAGTTCGGAGCCGATATAGACTGTACGATGTGTTGCCTTTAAAATGTCATGAAAATCATATTTATAGTACCAAATCTTACCTATTTAACCTATTGCTTGAGGGAGAAGGGACTGATTCAGACCTTTCCTAAGTGTATTTGGTGCATACGAATGCAAGGAATTCAGCTGAAATTCAGATTTGGTTCTTCAGTTCAGAGCCGATATAGACTGCACGATGTGTTGTCTTTGAAAAGTCATGAAAATAGAAGAGACAACTTAAGATAAGGATCTAGCCTGTCAGTAGGAGAGCTGCGCAAGCTGACGGAAGCTTTGTACTTGTATGAGTTATGTTCACTTAATATTCGCAAGTTCCATTAATGAAAACGGTGTCTTCTTAACATGGTAACAACAAAAAATCTACTTGGAAACCATTGGGTCTTTTTATCGCCAATTTTCGTAGTGATGCTATTTAGTTCGAGTGCAATAACACATTTTTACGCAAGTAAAATGAAATCTTTACTAAAATTTCACCCAATACAAGACATGGGAACCACTCAAGTTAGAGTGTAAAATTCCTTTAAATCTTTTGCGGCTTAACTACTCGTTGCAGTTTATTTAAACTAGAAAAATATTTTTAGAATGTCAGAATTTTTTTGTGAGGGTGAAAATAATAATGGTTTAATGATACAGGTTTTACTAATTAACCCATAGTTTGGGGAGAAGAATTGAATTCATACTTTTCCCAAAGGTATTTGTGTGTAAGTGGGCACAATTGATCTGGAACTCGTCTCTCCAATTAACAATTCTGAGCTGTTATCTTATGAACCAAACTCAGACCCATCTATTATTTCTAATCTCTCACCCATCACCTATCTAGGGATTGACCAGGCTTGACGTTTCTTAACTCTGTTGATCGTACGGGAACGGGATGCGCACGTAAGTCCAGACTGTAAACGATCGAAATAACAACCTTGAATGAGGGGAAAAGAAGGTGGTATGAAGTGGAGATTATGAGAATAGATAACCACTGACCCTTGATTTGTAGAGATCAAGCATGAAGTGTTCAGTGTACCCACCACGCGGGAACCTCTTTCACAATGTGTCACTTCCGTAGAAAAGCTTTTTGAGTACAAGTTCTTTCTAGCATTTTGATATGTAGGAAGAAAGTGTCGATACCGACACGTGTGGAAAGAAATGTATCTGTTTAATGGATTGTGCTACTGGGATCACGTGACCATAAATATTAATATATAATACACTCAAACAGATGTTTGGCGTATTTACTAGCCTTCCTAGGCAAGGCCAGATGTGACACATGGTCATTTTATAGTGGGTATTCCCGGCCATATAGCCGGGCCAAAAAAATCTCTTTCTATTTTTACCGAGTCGTGGATCTACCCTTCGGCGGAACCACGACTGGGTTTGTGCTCTCTGCTCGGAAGCAGAGAGCGCCCTCTACCCGAAGGCAGAGAGCTGACAGTGTCAGGCGAGATGTTTGGGTCCCGTTGGTGTAGTATTCTGGGTATTCATGATTTTGTGTGTTCCGTTATTAAGCGTGTTCTGCAATTTGCATAATTCTATGGTGTTCTATGTCATGAAGAGGTTGTTTCTGAGAATTATTTGGAGAACATTATTGCATATTATTCGAAGAATTCGTTTAGTACGTTGTGTTTATGCGAAAATACCAAATATTCTTCTTCTTCTTCTATGTACAGTGTCCATTCAGGACGTAGGTGATCATGGCCCTCCTCGTCTTCCTACCCCTTGTTGCTCTTAATACTCTCTTCCCCTCTATCTGTCTCGTCAGAATCTGGTTCTTCAAATCTTCCTTCCCCATTCAGAATATACGCTTGGGCCGATCATGTCTTGAAAGAGATATGACTGACTGAGCAGAAAATTATCCCACAGTAGGTTACCATTACTTTCTGGTAGACTGGTTGCCAGCCAAAGCTAGAGAACCCAATCTGTCCTGTTATTTAACCCATAACTGGAGGGAAGAGACAGATAATACTTTCCCCAATGATATTTGCGCGTTAGTGAATGCAAGGAATTCAAATGGAATTCGAACTCGGCACCCCGATTTCTCGTTCGGAGCCGATATCATCTGTACCAAAAATGCACATCATTCTTCTTCTTCTTCTTCTTCTTCTTCTTCTTCTTCTTCTTCTATCTGTACTGTCTCTTCATGGCGATCATGGTTCTCCACGTCTCCCTATCCGTTGTGGCTCTTAGTATGTTTCCTCCTGTTACACCTCGCAACCCCCGTTCCGTCATCCACCTGATCAGGCCCTGCAAATATGTTATCCGTTGCCTTCCTCTGTCTCTTTCTCCTTCTATCTAGCCTGTCAGTATCAGGTTCTTCAAGCTCCCCTTCCTTATTGCATGTCCCAGGAACTTCAGTTGTCTCTTCCTGATGCTCAGTATTAATTTCCTTTTTGTTGCCATTCTTTCCAACACCTCATCGTTGCTTCCATGCTCAGTCCACGATATCTGCAGCATCCTTCTCTAGAACCACATTTCCGCCGCCTCAAGTCTGGTTCTCATCCTCGATAATATTGTCCAGCATTCACTGCCATATTGAAGAATTGATATCACATAGCAATCCAGCACTCTTTTCTTTGTTTCTAGGGAAATTTTTCCCGGGTGTTAGTACTTTACTCAGCTTCTGGAACGCGTCCTTTGCCATGCCAATTCGCCTTCGGATCTCTGTGTCGCACTTTCCATCTCCTGTTAGAACACTTTCTAGGTATTTAAAGTTTTGTACTTGTTGGATTCTGGTATCCCCCACCTGTATTTGGCATTTTAGGTTGCACCATTTGCTAATGACCATGCATTCAGTTTTCTTAAAGTTTATTTGTAGTCCTTTTTTCACTCTCCACAGCTACCTTCTGTAGGAGGTTTTGTAGTTTCCTTTCAGTGTCTGCAATCAGCACTGTATCATCTGCATACCTTATGCTGTTCAAGTTGTGGCCTCCAATAACAAATCTTGGCGTGTCGTCTAGGGTCCTCAAAATATTCTCGCTGTACAAGTTGAGCAGATCCGGTGAAAAGACACAGCTTTGTTTTATACTTAACATAAAAAAAGACAGCTGAAGTTTTTGGCACATCATTCAGTCAGTTAAGTGCCATACGTGATACACGCTTGGGCGATCATGTCTAGAAAGAGATATGACTGACTGGGCAGAAGATTATCCCGCAGTAGATCGCCATTGCTTTCTGCCGTAGACTGGTTGTTTATGAAGGCTTTAGAAACCAATCTGCCCTGTTATTTAACCCATAACTGAAAGGAATAGGCGGATTAATACCTTTCCCAAGAGTATTTGCGCGTAAGTGAATGCAATGAATTCAGCTGGAATTCGAACTCAGCTCCCCGATTTCTCGTTCCGAGCCGATATCCAATGCACCACAACGCACATCATTACATGTCTCAAAAACTTCAGCTGTCTTTTTTTATGTTAAGTATCAGTTTCCTTCTTGCGTTCATTCTCTTAAAAACCTCGTCTTTGCTTGCGTGTTTCATCCATGGTATCCTCAGCATTCTTCTGAAGAACCACATTTCAGTTACTTCAAGTCTTTCCTTTCACCTTTGATGAGGTTATCTAGAATTCTCTGTCATATTGAAGGACAGATATCAGATAAAAATCCAGTACTCTCTTCTTTGTTTCTCGTGCAAATATCATAGCACGCAAATAGCAAGTTACCAAAGTTAACTTCAGATTAACATTACGAAACTAACGTTATAGAAGTGGGTGATAAAAATAACATTCACTCTAACGTTACAAAACATTTGAAACGCCGAGGAAATTATTTTCACCAACCTACCACTCATCGCTCTTTTCAATATTGATCTTTTGTTTGAATAGTTTGGAAGATCAACATCTTGATTTTAGTCCACAGGTGACGTGGTTTTGTTAATTGGTGCATTAGTTTGTGATTCAGTTGCGGTGAAGTTCAAAAGTGATGGTCTATTATAAGCTGTACACACTTCCATCGATCTAATCTATATTTGAATTACCAAGCTGGGAAAGCTATTCGGTGAAATGTGACTGAGAAGGATAATTCCGACGGCTCTCAAACAAGACGATGCCTGGAGGGACTAATTTAACCCCTTTGCTTGAAGACGCAACAACTAGTTTGATGAGTCATGTCTAAGATAGGGATAATTACTCACCATTTGAGTGGAGAGTAGCTGAAAGCGTCAAAATGACTTCTTCTGACTAGGAACGCTTGATACATTTGTAACACCCCAACGGTCCGTCCTAACAATTTTCTCCGGCGGCCGTTCTCCACGCTGTGATGTTTGCCGGGAGTTTGTTGAAAATGTCGAAGCCTCAAGCTGGGGTACAAGATTAAACAATAAGGAACGAACTTCCACAACTTGGATGAGTTAAAAGGATGCTTTATTCCGTTTAGAGTTAGCCTTTTCGGTTGGGGCAGGCGAATGTGACACACAGCTCTAACCCTAATTAATGGAGATCAACAAATCCGAACTGACCGAAACAAGACGAACGGAGATTCTTACTTCAAGCTTGCGCCCGGCGGAACTCACTTTAAACTCACTAACTTCTATTTATTTAAAATGAATCCGGAAATCCGGAAATGCTTTAGACCACCGGTGATAAACATTGGCGACTGTGAGTCTGAAATTTCAGTTATCTTTTTTTTTCATCTTAATAAAGCTTCCACCGGAAAATTCTTAATGTGTGGTCAAGATACAGTAAAAGACAGCCTTTGACCGGATCATTTGAAAACCCACCTCCTGAACTTTATCTCTTTATCACATTAAATCACTGAGTCAAATATTTACCGGAAGAGTGGTAGGATTTAAAACAGTAATCGGATACCGTTGTCTCTTCCACAATTTTCCTCATAAAAGAAAAAGCGTTTATTTATTTATTTTTTCCTCTTCTTTTTCACTTTTGTTAAATATGTTTTTAAACTATTTTCTATTCTTAACCATTTTCTATTTTAATGTATTATAATAAAATACATATATGCCTAGTTATCGTGTCACACATTTTTTTACTGCCAATATCCTGTAATATCCGAAAGTTGGCAGCTGATAGCTCATTTTGGAGGTTCAAACCTAACATTCTAATTTCGTTCGTTCGTTCTGTGACGGAGTGCATTTGCAAGTATTTGGGGGTCAAAGGCGAAAAAAAAAAAAAAGAAGAAGGAAAAACTCAAATGAGGTATTTACTAGGATTTTCCCTTTTTCTTTTCATCGTTCGTTTTTTTACGGCTACGGGTGGTCGAATCGATAGCTTACATTGGTCACGATACCAATAATTCAGCCCTTTAACGTTGCAGCCCATAGAAAACATCAAGGTCGTTTTCAGAATGAAGTCAAACGCTTGTACCTTAAAATTACGAATTACCCACAAATAATAAAAAAAAAGCATAAAAATTGTAGCAGTAACCTACTGCTATAGACGAAAGTAGCTAAGAGGAAGCGTAGGATGGAGGTGAGCAGTCTAACAGGCGTATTCCCTTTCCTCTTTCTTGTCTAAGGCGCCACTCTATTCTTTCCACGGGTAGTAACCACTGTCTCATAGAAACTTTGTCTTGTCATCTTTGTCAAAAAAAAAAAAAAAAATAAAGGAAAAGAAATTTATCTTTATTCCGTAGCTGTCTTTTCTTGCAATAATACTTGTGAGAATCACTTCACCGACAGTCATCAATGCAAATAAATGTAAAATTGCTTTTGCGAATGCTGAGATGTTTTCTATTTCACAGGACATTCGCTGACACTGATTCCACAGCACCTTATAAAGAAAACGGTTTACAGAAATTTTTCTATCCCCCCCACTTTTAGAAAAAATCGAATTAAATATTTGTTACCCGATAAGTAAATAGCTAATGTGGCTCTGTCTGTATTTGTTCCACCGGCCGATCATGAGTAAGACTGAGCAGAAAGATGGGTTTGTTGTGTCTAGTTTTAAAGTTATGTGGTTTCGATTATCTAGTACAGTTCTTCCTTTTTTATAATATAGATGAATTAATTCCAGACCATTTTCAGAGAAAACGTTTTAGTAACAAAATGACGGTATATTTTAGTAAAAGCCCCGACATTATTCAAACGTTTTCCTAAGGGAATCTTTAAAGATATATTTTCCGATCATTAACGCTGCATTCAGTTCTTTTACAGAATCAGTCTTTTCATTCTCACCCCGGTTTGACAAAAATCTTTGGAATAATAAGCCACTTACAAAGATACTTCTTCCGTCATTCTCCCAAATTCGCTGCCGCTTCTCGAGTTGGTACAGTTATGGGGGGAGTCATTTTTTTAAATGCGCACTAGTCTAATTTTTTATTCGTGGCATGCCAGTGACGGAAATTTTTATTGCAACGTTAAGAGATAAGAATGAAGTCGATTCATGCCTTTCTTTAAAAAAAACGGGATAATAAAGTGAAGTTAAACAGCCTCCGACGAAATTCGAACTTGATTCGCTGGTGCTATCAGTAGAGTAAACTTTACGGCAACACATTTTTAGCGTTACATCTGTTGATCTTTGAACTGATCAGGAAAGGAATGCTGAAAGAGACATTGTAATTTGATCAGAGTTGGTTATTTTTTGCGCCACAAAATTGTCTTATATATATGATATGGGTCACCAAACCGGGCGTTGATAAAACAGTGCAATGTCCTTTCAAATCATGTCAGAATAATTTATCTCGGAAAAATGTTACTGTATCCATCTAGCCTAGATGATAACTTTAATTTGTGATGCAGGGAAATAAGTTCGCGATCAAATAAAATAGCCTAAATTAGGTTCCAACAAGATTTAAGAAAAGAGCGTCAAACACTGCGGAACAAAGAGGGAAAGTTCATACAAGTCGGGGGTTAGACAAAAGCCCCAAAGTGATACAACCAGCGACGAAAGATGATTTGTTGGGCTACTCTTTGGGAATGCAGAGGTTAAGACCGTAGTTTTGCGGGACGGCCACTAAATCATAAAACCACACACGCGCACACACAAACACACACACACATATATCTATCTAGATATGTATGTATGTATGTATGTATGTTTCTCACTCAGTCTCTCTCTCTCTCTCTTACTCCCTCTATGCTTGCGTGTGCGTGTGTGTGTGTGTGTGTGTGTGTGTGTGTGTGTGTGTTTGCGCGCGTGTAATTTATGAAGTTGGTGGAGCTAAACATCTTTGCCTCACGCAAAGATGTTTAGCTCCACCAACTTCATAAATTCATCACTTATCAAATATCGTGAATTCGTACATATTTGTTGTCTATTCTCTCTCTGCCTCTTTCTTTTTCTTTCACACTCCCACATATATATATATATATATATATACACACACAGAGAGAGAGAGAGAGAGAGAGAGAGAGAGAGAGAGAGAAAGAGAGAGAGAGGAACATTTTAAAAACATTTACCACTTCTGCGAGTTACGCGTAATTCTTCAGCAATGAATTGAGTTTTTTCGGTGACTGACGTGTGTATACACCGCTTATATAAATATGTACAACACGCTAAAATTTCCCTTCTCTCATTCAATATGCCTATGGCTTAAGAAGTAGAGACTCTGACTGACACCAAATCGGTCGAGTTTAGACCCCGTCCAGAAGCAAGTAGATGTCTAGCTAGACTGATGAGCTGTGATACAGCGAAAAAGGCTTGTATGTGGATGACAAATGTATATATATATACAGTGGTTACTAATCTGGGTACTGACCAAGATCTCCGTTGCTTAATCTCAGTGATCGTACGAGGACTGGTTTTTTTAAAGTATGCCTCTGATAATAAGTTTCGTTTCTCGAGGATCTTGATCAAAGCAAACGTACAAATTTCATTAAGAGAATTGAAAGGATCTTCTTCTTCTTCTTCTTCTTCTTCTTCTTCTTCTTCTTCTTCTTCTTCTATGTGCCTTGTCTTTTCAGGACGTAGGCGATCATGGCTTTCCACGTCTCCCTATCCCTATATGGCTCTTAGCACGCTTTCTCTTGTTACACTACGCAACCCCTGTTTTCTCATCCACCTACTCAGGCCCTTTAAATATGTAATCTGCTGCTTTCCCCTGTCTATTTTCCCTCTATCTAGCCTGTTAGTATCATGTTCTCCAAGCCCTCTTTCCTCATTACACATCATAGGAACATTAGCTGTCTCTTTCTGATGCTTAGTATTAATTTTCTTTTCGCCTCCATCTTTTCCAAAACCTTGTCATTGCACTTTTTCCCGCTATCTGACCTGTGAGTATCAAAATTGCCAAGCCATCCTTCCATCCTTTCCAAAACCTCATCATTGCTCACATGCTCAATTTATGATATAAGCAGCAGCATCCTTCAATACATGCACACAAAAAATGAAGTAAAATGTTAAGAAAAATATAATGATGCATTCAAATTTGAATTAGATCAGTTAGTTAATGGCCATACGTGATACACCCTTAGGCGATCATGTCTCTTTCAAGACATGACCGACTAGGCAGAAGATTTTTCTGTAGTAGGTTGCATTACTTTCTGCGGTAAACTGGCTCCCAACCAATAGTATAGAAGCCACTCTGTCCTGCTAATTAACCCATAACAGCAAGGAGACTAGTATGACCCATACCCTCCCCAATGTTATTTGTGCGTGAGTGAATTAAACGAATTCGACTGGAATTAGAACTCGGCTCTCCTTTTTCCTATTCCTCTCCAATATCCATTACGCCACACGTACACTGAATTGGATAAAGCTCTATAATATTCAAAGATTTCTAAGACGTTAGGAAATACAAATGTGAAGGGTGTGAGGCAATCCACATTTTTCAAAGGTTAAATGAAAGTAAACTCTTATTATTTTAATGGATTTGTTATTATTTTTAATATTATTATTATTATTATTATTAAATATTTGTTTATCAATAAATATTTTGCATTTACCATTACTTTTATTGTATTGTCATTTACAGATCCAGACGCACACATACACGCACATACACATACACACAGATATATACCTTTGTCAAAATTAATTGAAACAAAACGAATAGTGTCTTTCTAGGATCTTTCACACTTTTCCTTGATAACGTATACGTCGTCTCTTGGTGCTGTTTTTCTCTTCCGAAAGCATTTTTTTTGTGTTTTGGACTGATGGATCCAAAGTTGTTTTGTGACGTGATGACAAGACTGAAAGTAGAGAGGCTGACACCTACAGTATCCACGATCCGTCTGTAAGGCTTGTCAGTGTGTTCGTGCTGCGTTACAAGTTTCGTACGCTTCCTTGGAGTAACATCCATCTCAGACAATGGCCGTAGGACAACTAATCGACAGTCGGGACAATAGTGTCTGGGCGTGAAAAAAATCTGATATTTTTTTTATTAAATATGTTTCTTTTAAAGATAAACTCTATCTGTAAATATTCTACACACGCACACACACACATGTCTAAGAAAAACAACTGGGAAAATATGGCAAAAAGTGAAAGAAAAGATAAAAAAAAAAAACAAAGATAAAAAATTGCAAAGAAACATTTCATGAAAACCTTGCACTAATGAGAAGTACATCTAAAAGATCGAGGGGCATAAGTACAGTAAGACCTGCCGTATGCGACCCTCTTCGTCAGCGACCACTAGTTGTTAACGACCGTTTTTCTATGCACGGACAATTTGCTAATGTTAATTGACCTTTAGTGAGCGACCACCTCCAGAAAGCGACCATCGACTGACATCAACGAATGAAAATCACTGATCACGCGACCGCTTTTAAAAAAATCCATTTTGGTCGTACACTGCGAACTTCTAAATTCGGAGAAACTAAATGAGTAATCTATTTCATTTTGATTTGATCTAAGCCAGTGTGGTACTATATTTTCACGATACCGGGTTGGCCGATGGTTTCGTGATTACCACATGTTCCAGACTGGTTGTTCTCTGATTCCTTTCGCGCCCACATTGCTTTTTAAGATCCGCGAAGGAGGGGGATGGAGACAATTCAGTCGATGGAGTGTTGAACTTGGCATCGGAGAAGAAGAATAGTTGCCACACCATCAAAGAAATAACTAAAAGCGTTTGTTATAAACAGTAACAAACGTTTATTTACACAGGTATACAATAATCTTTATCAACGTAAAACAAACACCGCGAAGTGAGGGGTGAATGTAGTTGACTGGCGGAAAAAAAGTTTCCTTAGCTCGAAGAAATCTTAACTGCAATCAGGCAGTGTCAATGATGGAGTATGCAGTGGCAACGGATTCGGTTCTGGGCAGCGAAGAATGAACCGACTCGATTTTTTGCTCTGGGTGTTCTCTATTTATGGGCCCGAATCTCGAAAAATTAACTCCTAATTGGTCAGCCAATATGAATTACCGGCCAATGGCTATCGTCGTAACAACCTCCCGTCCCCGGGGTTGCATTTGATTGGCTTAGATAATCAGCCAATTAGTCGCAGTCATCGGGGTGGGCTAACAAGAAGCAGGCCCTGTGGTTGGTTGATCAATGATTTATTAACTTGTGCCATAAAAAAATTGAAACCGTATACGTCGCGATTTTTTCCAACCTACATATTTTGGTACAGGCCCAAAAAGAAAGCAATAACTGACTTTTTTAAGGTCCACTTAATAAATATTTTTTGTGAATAAATATGTTGGTCTCTTGTGTACCGTTGTAAATACGTTTTTTTTAAATTCTAAAATGAATTAAGCTGAATAAATCTCTTTAAATTTAGGCAATGTTCTCATTTATTTATTACCAGAATACATGGTAAAATTCTAATTTATACATTCTGATGAGTGGAATATACGTTTCTGGAGTAAATAGGTCATGACTATGAGCCTTTAGTGAGCGACCACCTGTCGTATGCGATCGGTTTTTGATAGCAGTAGGGGTGGTAGTATACGACAGGTTCCACTGTAGTTATTTGATGATAACACTGAAGAGTGTACGGACAGGTCCGTCTACAAAATTCTGGATTCGGGAGGTTACGTCAAGCAGCTAAGTGACAAACAATTACACTTTTCTTTAGACTGATACGCTCTCACACCCTGATTGAGCACTCTGGAAGAAGGGTAGATTATGAAAAAACAGTAGCTACTCTAGCATCTCCGCATTGTTCATTCAGTAATGAATAAGAACACCCTCAGCTATTGGCGTGTTTATACATGATATATCACACGCTTAAAGTCTGCCTCCTTCTACCGAGCGCCCATAGCTCAGAGGTAGAATCGCCGACTGACGCCAATTCTGTCAGGTTTCGATCCTGGGTAAAAAGGTATCGGATGTCTTACCGTACTGATGAGATGTGATAAAGCGAAACAGATCTGTCAGCAGATGACTATATATATATATATATATATATATATATATATATATATAGGAAAGAGTTATAGAACCGTAAAGACGCAGATGTTTCATAAGATTCGTTCTTGTGTATTTTTTTCTTTTTAATCATATCACCCCAAGCAAGGCGGTAACGAGACTGATGCGCAGGTGGCAAGGTAAGAGTCAAAAGATTTGAAAAGAGAAAGCCGGAAACCACATCCTAAACAGGGAACAAGGGATGAGCCTGTTCAATAGACGTGGGTGGAGTGTGAACTGGGCGATAGTTTAGTCTATCTACTCCAATTAAAAAAAAAGAAAAAGAAAAGAGTAAAAGGATTGGAAGAGAGAAAGCCGGAAACCACATCCTAAACAGGGAACAAGGGATGAGCCTCTTCACCTGTTCAATAGACGTGGTATGTTTGTGTATTTGTATTTCTTTGTCTGTATTATGTTACATGTGAGATCTGATGTATCTATTCTCAAATTATTTTCGGTTTAGATAATACAAGCTTCATTTCCTCTGTTCAAAAAACTTTTTAAAAATATTTTAAGAGTATTTATTTATTTTTCAACTGTCTAAATGAGATGATGTAAATTTACGTCGTTGAAACAAATATTGATTTATATCCGTCTGACCGTATGTTGAGTTTTCTTTCCATTACGGATATTTATTTCATTTGTTTGAATATTATTTTTAATAGATGCTCATATTTGAGTAGATACTCTATTTTAAATTAAACTGTATATTTATTTCTATATATATCTCTGCCAATATAGTTATATGTATATGTATATATACATATATACATACACACACACACCACATATATATATATATATATATATATATATATATATATTTATTTATTTATTTATTCAGATACTTAAATCCAAGCGGAAAAAGCAGGAAGGTAAATTCCAAAAACCCGATCCTAATTAACATTCAAAATTATATTTTAATATTAATAAATGATACAGGAAGAGAGCTCCATGTATAGTTTCTGAAAGGATTTGTGTGTTGCTGAGGTGATGTGTTATCCCCCGTGGGGATTTTCATATCGAAATGGTCATTCAGCATCCTTGAATTAATTCTATTTTAATTTATATATATATATATATATATATATATATATATATATATTTCGGTTATCAAAATTATTTGTTTGAATATTATTTTAATAGATACTCGTATTTGAGTAAATACTCTGTTTTAAATTAAACTTTATATATATATATATATATATATATATATATATATATATATATATATATATGAAATGAATTGTTTGAACATTATTTTTTATTTTTTATCGATACTCGTATTTAAGTACATATTCTGTTTTTAATGAAACAGTATTATATATTTATTTCTACCGGCCTGATTATTTACGATAAATTTTATTATGAAAATGTGTGCCATTCGGCAGGATTCGAACCCGCGACCCCTATCTATATAATAAAAATTTATCGTAAATAATCAGGCCGGTAGAAATAAATATATAATACTCTTTCATTAAAACAGAATATCTATTTAAATACGAGTATCGATAAAAAATAATATTCAAACAATTCATTTCAAATTGTCGGTTGCTTATAACCAAGTTTCGTTAAAATTCGTCGATTTCCGTAATATATATATATATATATATATATATATAGTGTTTAATTAAAGACAGAATATATATAAAAATACAAGTATCTATTAAAAATAATGTTCAAAAAGTAAATTGGATATATATATATATATATATATATATGTGTGTGTGTGTGTGTGTGTGTGTGTGTGTGTGTGTGTGTGTGTGTGTGTGTGTTCCTGAATCTATAAATGAAGTAATATAATATTAAGACAAATAATTACAATGAGTATCAAGTTGGAATCGCAATATGGAACGCTTTTGCTGTCAGTCTGGACAAATGGTAGAAATATCAATATTGGCTTTATGGTGACCGACTGTGTAGAAAAAATGAATATGAAATTTAGCAAAATTAACACTAAAGATGAAAATGTCTGCTTTTAGTCAAACATCTCACAGGAGTATCACTACAAAAAAAACAAAAAACAAACAAACAAAAAAAAAACTAAAAAGAATGTTTTATTCTATAAATTGTTTTATCAGCGAAACAACTGACGAAGAAAAAAATGACATTCCCTTGTAAATTGCGAGTTATCAGTTTCCAAGTCATGGCGTTGATTCTCTGCATCTCGGGATTCATCTATTTAGTTATTCAACCATCGCCAACAAAAGATAACTTTTTTCTTTTTATACGCTGACTTTGCAAGGTTTATTAGAAACATATGAAAAGCATATATTCTTTGAAAGCGAGGAAAACTTCTACATCTATCTATATATCGTGTCTCTTAGGTGCGTGGATTCTATTAAACGTCCTTTGCCGAGAAGCTTTTCGTAACTTTTGTTTTTTCACCATCTCTCCCACTCAGCATTCTGCTATCTATTCACATAAGCACGTCAGGTAGGTGAACCGCATTGTTGCCTTCGACATGCACTCTATCGTTCGAGATAAGACAATAAATTATATCCGGTAAAATAACATCTAATCGGAAGTTTTTAGGAGCGTGGAACCACCACTTAAATGCTGTTGTTCCCACGTCTACCATGTCACAGGAGTTTAGTATTTGTTAGGGTCCCATGGGCAAATACTGAGCCCCTGAAAAAAAAAAAAAAAAAAAACACCATGAAAGCATAACAATACATTTTAATAGAAAAATAACAGCAATCTATTTTTACAGAAAAAAACATGACAATACATATAAAATGATCAACAATAAAATTTAGAATAAAATGACCAGCATAATATTTTACAATATAATTACCAACAATACATTTTATAGCAAAATTACCAACAATACAGTTTATAGTAACATGACCAACAAGATATTTTGTATAAGAATGACTAGCAATACATTTTATGGTGGAATTACCAACAATATATTTTATGGTAAAATGACAACAATACACTTTATAGTAAAATGATCATCAACATATTTTGGAGTAGAATTACCTGTAATACATTTGATGATAGATTTATCAACAATACATTTTATAGTAAAATGACCAATAATAAACTTCATAGTAAATTGATAAGCAAGATATTTTATAGTAGAATTACCAACAATACATTTTATTAGTGGTACTACTAACAATACATTTCATAGCAAAATGACTAACAATACACTTTATAATAAAATGACCAGCATGATATTTTGTATAAGAATTACTAGCTCTCGCACCTAATATATATATATATATATATATATATATATATATATATACTAGCAGTATAGCCCGCCGTTTCTCGGGTGTAATGAAAGCTTTAAAACTAATTTATGGTCCTGGAGCTCAGCCTCAGCCTAAAGAATATTTGAAATAATAAAATCTTTGTGAAAATTTACAAATCGCACCTAATATATATATATATATATATATATATATATATATATATATATATATATATATATATACTTGCAGTATAGCCCGACGTTGCTCTGGTGTAATGAAAGCTTTAAAACTAATCCATGGTCCTGGAGCTCAGACTCTTTGGACGTTGGCACGAAAGCCTAAAAAGCAATAGTTGTTTCCAGTTAAAGCGAAACCGTAGACTGAAAGAAAAATGAATGGATGTAAGTCAAATTTTGAAGTTTGGTGAGAATCGGATAAAAATTGTGGATTAGTATAAAGGACATACAGACAGATAAACAGACACACACACAAACATCTTGCCCTATATATATATTATCGATTTTCTGTACTATTGTAAGAACTACAACCTAGAAATTTCTGAATATCGTTTCTTATGTCTTTTCTATGAGTGTATCAAATTTGATTAAAATCGGACCACTTCTTCTATAACCCGATTTTTTCGATTATCAATTTTCGATATTTATCGGGGGTGCGTCGACACAAAACCTAGCTAAGAACACTCGCAGATGCTTATAGTATAACTGTGAAAATTTTCAAGAACATCGGTTCAGCCGTTCCGGAGTCTATATGCAACGGACACAGACACAGACACACACATACACACACATGCTCACACACAGACAAAATTCCATTTATAAAAGAAGAACTTTCGGGGTTATGAATTTATAAAAGTGTTAACCGTTAAGGCATCAGTCAAAATAAGTTGCCCAACGAAACTGAAAAGACTGAAATCATGGCAGTATAACCGGCTGATCGTACCTCAGAGTTAGAATCGCCGACTGACGCCAATTCGGTCAGGTTTCAATCCTGGGTAAAAAGCAATCGGATGTCTAACCGTACTGATGAGCTGTGATACAGCGAAACAGATCTGTCTGCGGATGACTATTTACGCTCTCACACCCTGATTGAGTACTCTGGAAGAATGGTAGACTGAAAAAACAATAGCTACTCTGGCATCTATGCATCGTTCATTCAATAATGAATTAGAACACGCTTAGCTATTGGTGTGTGTATACATGATATATCACACGCTAAAAGTGTGCCTCCTTTTTCCGAGCGCCCATAGCTTAGAGTTAGAATCGCCGAATGACGCCAATTCGGTGGAGTTTCAATCCTGGGTAAAACGCAGTCGGATGTGTAACTGTACTGATGAGCTGTGATACAGCGAAACAGATCTGTCTGAGGATGACTATATATTTATAAATACATGACTATATATTTATAAATACATGACTATATATTTATAAATACATCAATGATAATTTATTTCGTGATTCGTAAAAAATATTCAGCTCATTAGACCGAATTTTTTACAAAAATAATGGGTTTATTAACAGACAGAATTTTTTTCGTGGAATTAATCTTAGCAATTACCAAAGACTTCACTTGATTATATATATATATCCAGACGAAGAGAACCAACATTTTTACAATTCCGAGTTCTCGGCATTTACTTTTTTTTCTTTTTTTAGAAAAGTGCTTAATACAACAAATATTGTAGAGTGGACTATATATATAATTAATTAGATATGTTTTTCACTTAGCTGAGAAATTTTATTTAATTCATGTTGACTTTGAAGTTCCGTAAAGGTCATATTGTAATGTCTTCAAACATCAGGGTCAATTCCTTTTTCTGTAGAAAAAGCAATTGTCAATAATACTTTCACGAAACTTCTCAGTTGGCATGACTGGAATAACACTGCTCAGCTAAATTACAGACTTCTCCACATTAATTAACGCTCTATCCTTATCTTGATATTGTGCACTTTAAAAAAATGTGCTTGCCTAAAATTCCTTTCTACTAGTAAACTACTGGAAAAAAAAACCCAGTAATTCGAACAAAAACAAAGCGACAAGGCCAGACGAGATTGTAATAATGATGGTTGCTATTTCCCAAATTCTAGTTCTTAAAGTTCTATACAATTTCTGGCCATTTACTACACCTCCTTACTTTTTCTGCTATCCATTTACTAAAATTCGTCAATAACATAATTTAATGTTCCCTTGCGCTTCTCTTTATAATTTCAAGATTCGCCATAAATTTTCAGATGGATTCAAGTAAAGAATTTCGCTAGGTTGCTAAAGCATTTCGACATGATTCTGAAAACCTTGCGTGTGGGGGATACAGAGAGAGAAAGAGAGAGATAGAGACTGGAAGTTGGGAGATGGTAAAATTTACTTTGAAATGTCAACGAAGAAAAAAAAAGAGAAAGAAAAAAAAGCGAGAACCCTGATGAAGAGAGGGAAAGGAAATCTGACAAGAAAGAAAGAAAGAAAGAAAGAAAGAATGAATAGAGGAAGATAGAAAAAACTTGCAGAAAATCATGTATGATAAGAAAGCGTGAGTGTGTATGGGATGTGCATTGTGGTGCAGTAGATATCGACTCGAAACGTTGAATTCCTTGCATTCACTTACGCACAAATACCCTTGGGAAAGGTATTAATCCGTCTCTTCCTTCCAGCCATTGGTTAAATAATAGGACAGATTGAGTTCTATAGCCTTGGCTGGCAACCAGTCTACCGCAGAAAGCGAGATAATCTTCTGCCCAGTAAGTCATGTCTCTTTCGAGACATGATCGCCCAAAGCGTGTATCACGCATGTCACTTAACTGACTGACTGACTGAGTGTTTATGAGAGAGAGAGAGAGAGAGAGAGAAAAGAGTTGTAGAGATGGAAAAAAAGAAAGATAAAAGAAGCATGATAAGAAAAATATATTAGCTGAAATAGTAAGCGAAAGAGGAAAAACAAGAAGGAAAAAGAAAGAAAGAAAGAAAGAAAGAACGAACAACAGAGCAAACAAAAAATGGAAAAGGAAGAGAGTGAGACACGGTCAGTCAGTTAAGTGCCATACGCGATACACGCTTGGGCGATCATGTCTCGAAAGAGACATGACTGACTGGGCAGAAGATTATCCCACAGTAGGTTGCCATTGCTTTCTGCGGTAGACTGGTTGCCGACCAAGGCTATAGAACCCAATCTGTCCTGCTATTTAACCCATAACTGGAAGGAAGAGATGGATTAATACCTTGCGCGTAAGTGAATACAGTGGATTCAACTGAAATTCGAACTCGGCTCCCCGGATTCTCGTTCCGAGTCGATATCCACTGGACCACAACGCAACCTGTAAAAAAAGGCATATGCAATTAAAGAGAGTGTGCGATAAAGAGAGAGAGATAGATAGAGAGAGAGAGAAATAGTGAAAGAGAGAGAAAGTAGGGTTGGAGAGATGACGTTATTAAGCAAAAAAAAAAAAAAAAAAAAAAAAAAAAAAAAAAAAAAAAAAAAGAAGAAGGGATAATGTCTGAATTTTTCTCAAGAAACATATTTAGACACCACGCACATCCCATGGTGGTCCAGTGGATATCGGCTTGGAACAAGAAATCGGATAACCGAGTTCGAATCCCAGTTGAATTCATTGCATTCACTTACGCGCAAATACCCTTGGGAAAGGTGTTAATCCGTCTCTTCCTTCCAGTTATGGGTTAAATAACAGGACACATTGGGTTCTATAGCCTTGGTCGGCAACCAGTCTACCACAGAAAGTAGTGGCAACTTACTGCGGGATAATCTTCTGCCCAGTCAGTCATGTCTCTTTCGAGACATGATCGCCCAAGCGTGTTTCACGTATGGCACTTAACTGACTGACTGATTAAGACACACTTGCGATAAAACTATTAGTTGTCCACCAACGAAGATTCAATGGATTCTATTTCAAGTTATATGTACAACATCGAATACTAAATTAAAATACCGACATTCCATAACTATTAAGAACAGTGGCGCTATACAGACTTCTTAACAAGTATTGGTTTGATTGTTGCACAGATATATACTTGTTCATTCAGTAGTCAATATTCGCTATTTCAGCTAAAATATATGTCAGAATCTTGAATACTGATTTTCTAAGTAGTTTAGACCTTTCTATTTGAAAATTGGCGGAACATAATCTTCCTCCTTACATATATCCCTTACTCATTTTACCAAGCTGCGTTTAGTATATGTAATGAGAAGAAATAGTCACAAACAATCGAAACATTTTTTCAGTGAGTTAACATACTTCGTTTGACAAAATACGCCACAAAAGATTGATGGAGATGTTCGGCAGCCTCGACATATTCGGTAAAGACCTAAGAGTAATCAAGAATCTCTACTGGCAGCAAACCGCCTACATACGGACAGGAAAGCAATGGCAACCTACTGCAGGATAATCCTCAGCCAGTCATGTCTAGAAATAGACATGATCGCCCAAGCGTGTATCATGTATTGCACTTAACTGACTGAATCTATTCAACTTATACAGCGAGATTATTCTGAGGACCCTAGAAGTTATGCCAGGATTCGTCATCGGAGACCACAATTTAAACAACATAAGGTACGCAGATGATACAGTGATGATAACAGACACAGAATGGAAACTACAAGACCCCCTACAGAAGGTAGTTGAAGATAGTAAAAAGAAAGGACTACAAATAAACTGTAATAAAAGCCGAATGCGTGGTCATTAGCAAAAAGGGCAGCCCAAAATGCCAAATACAGGAGGGGGATAATAAAATCAAGCAGGTACAAAAATTTAAATACCTGGGAAATGTTCAGAAGACGGGAAGTGCGACACAGAGATCCGAAGGCGAATTGGCATGGCGAAGGAAGCATTCCAGAAGTTGAATAAAGTATTAAGAAACAGGAAAACAAAGAAGAGAGTACTGGATTGCTATGTGTTGTCAGTTCTTCAATATAGCAGTGAATGCTGGACAATATCATCGAAGATGAAGGAAAAACTTGAAGCAAGTGAAATGTTCTTCTACAGAAGGATGCTACGAATATCATGGACCAAGCATGTGAGCAAAGAAAAGGTTTTGGAAAGGATGGAAACGAAAAGGAAATTAATATTTAGCATCAGTAGACAGCTAAAGTTCTTGGGACATACAATGAGGAAGGAGGGCTTGGAGAACTTTATACTAACAGGACAGATAGAGGGAAAAAAGAGACAGATATCATATTGGAAGGGTCTGATCGGGTGGATGACCGAACGAGAGTTGCGTGGTGTAACAGGAGAAAGCATGCTAACAGTTACCAGGGATAGGGAGATATGGAAAGCCATGATCGCCTATGTCCTGAAAGGACAGGGCACATAGAAGAAGAAGAAGAAGAAGAAGAAGAAGAAGAAGAAGAAGAAGAAGAAGAAGGTATTTAACAAAAAGTGCGCTCACTGAACGACGTATACATCATGTACAGTTTCACTCCTAAAGCGTTTTCCCTATTGGGTGTTTAATAAATTTCGGGAAGGTCGGAAATTATTAAATGAAACATAATATTCAACCCACACTTCATCAAAGGTATCGCAGAATCAATGGAATTGAAAATAAATAAGGAATCAATTTAAGTGTAAGCAAAACAAAACGAAATCAAATTTATTCTTTCGTATCAATTAATTCATAGGGTCTTTTGGGGAAGCAAGCATTTGAAACTAAAAATGACCCCCCCCAAAAAAAAAGAAACAAACAAACTCTTAAAAGGAGAGTAATTTAATTAACGTTTCTCTATCAATTCTTTGATCTATTTAGTAGCAATGCAAGTGCACTTGTTGGACGGCTCGGAAGAGCAGATGAATCTTTGACTCTCTTCGACAAGGTTGAATGTTTCCGTGAATTCCTCCTCGACTTTTACAGTTTATCATCTTAATTAGGTTATATATCTCTGATATAAAATTCTCCGAACTGTACGCAGACGTTTTTTTTTTCGGCATGTTTAAAGCGAATATCGGTCATATCATTTTAGTTTTGTTTTATTTTTGTTGGCTTTTTTTTTATATATCTCTGCATAGAATCAGATGTCACCTCATTCGCTTCTGGCCAAAAAACAGCGAACGCTGATCAGAGGCTAAAATAAGGAAGAAAGTATGTTAAATCTACAATTACGAGGCACCCAGTGAGGATCGATCTCAGCATCATATCGTTTATTTTTTTCTCTCTGCTTGGAATCTGCTGTCACCTCATTTGCTGCGATTAGAGATGATAAAAACGGGGAAAGTATGTTAAAGATACAATTACGAGGCACTCAGTGAGGATCGAACTCGACGTCACTGTTCAAGCAGTGTGGGTCATTAACAATTATCCCATTTCGAAGCAGCATAGTGAAATATCAACAGAATCATATATACAGATATGTTAGTGTATATGTATGTATTCGTGTGCATGTGTGTGTGTTTCCACGCGCACGCGTGTGTTTGTGTATGTGAGAGAGTGAGAGAAAGAAAGAGAGAGAGAGAGACAGACAGAGAGAGAGAGAGAGAGAGGATGAAGTGGAGAGAAAGCAAACGTGGAAGAACTTTGAAGTAACAGAAAATATGACCAAAAAACGTTTTAAAGACAGAAATAATTTCTATATTGTAAAAATATTTTGGAGATTAGTAATGATTTTTCATTGACACAAAGTTCTATTGACTCATGGTTGGAGTGGAGACGGCATCATAACTTTCCTAAAGGTATTTTCGCGTAAGAGAATATAGTCAGCCAATTAAGTGATACACGCTTGGGCGATCATGTCTCGAAAGAGACATGACTGACAAGGCAGGAGATTTTCCTGCAGTAGATTGCATTACTTTCTGAGGTAGATTGTTTGCCAGTCAAGTCTATAAAACCCAATCAGTCCTGCTTTTTAACCCTTAGCTGGAGGGGGAAACGATAGATTTTTACTTTTTTCAATGTCATTTAGGCTTAAGTGAATGCAACTGGGATTAGAACTCTGCTCCTCGATTTCTCGTTCCGAGTGCACCACTACGCACACCCAAGTTTACATCACCTGGGATTCCCAAGCGATCACCCATCCAGGTATTGACCAAACACGACGTTGCTTAATTTCGGTGATCGTGTAAGAACCGGTGTTTAATATGACCATGAATTTAAAAAGGAAAGTAAGAACTCTAATGTAATTGATATTTACAAATTAAACGAGTCACGCAACGAGGAAAGACGGTCTTGTGAATTTAATACCCACAAGCCGCAATGAAATCCTGAAAAGTGGACAGAAACAGTGATTACCATAATTACCGAGTTTTAGCGAACGGATAGTAAAACAAGGACAAAGGAATTAAAGGAGTAATTACCGTCTTGTTCAAGAAAGATGGGGAAAACTATGAGTATCTACATTCCGAAATGACGTGGCCAGGTAAAAAAGTGTGTAAGAGGATCTGTTAAGTTTTGAATATTCCATGAATATTCCATGTTAAGTTTTGAATATTCCATGAATATTCCATGAATATTCCATGTTAATTTTTGAATATTCCATGAATATTCCATGAATATTCCATGTTAAGATTTGAATATTCCATGAATATTCCATGAATATTCCATGAATATTCCATGTTAAGATTTGAATATTCCATGAATATACCATGAATATTCCATGTTAAATTTTGAATATTCCATGAATATTCCATGAATATTCCATGTTATGTTTTGAATATTCCATGAATATTCCATGAATATTCAATGTTAAGTTTTGAATATTCCATAAATATTCCATGAATATTCCATGTTAAGTTTTGAATATTCCATGAATATTCCATGAATATTCCATGTTAAGTTTTGAATATTCCATGAATATTCCATGAATATTCCATGTTAAGTTTTGAATATTCCATAAATATTCCATGAATATTCCATGTTAAGATTTGAATATTCCATGAATATTCCATGAATATTCCATGTTAAGTTTTGAATATTCCATGAATATTCCATGCTAAGTTTTGAATATTCCATGAATATTCCATGAATATTCCATGTTAAGTTTTGAATATTCCATGAATATTCCATGAATATTCCATGTTAAGTTTTGAATATTCCATAAATATTCCATGAATATTCCATGCTAAGATTTGAATATTCCATGAAAATTCCGTGAATATTCCATGTTAAATTTTGAATATTCCATGAATATTCCATGAATATTCCATGTTAAGTTTTGAATATTCCATGAATATTCCATGAATATTCCATGTTAAGATTTGAATATTCCATGAATATTCCGTGAATATTCCATGTTAAGTTTTGAATATTCCATGAATATTCCATGCTAAGTTTTGAATATTCCATGAATATTCCATGAATATTCCATGTTAAGTTTTGAATATTCCATGAATATTCCATGAATATTCCATGTTAAGTTTTGAATATTCCATAAATATTCCATGAATATTCCATGTTAAGATTTGAATATTCCATGAATATTCCGTGAATATTCCATGTTAAATTTTGAATATTCCATGAATATTCCATGAATATTCCATGTTAAGTTTTGAATATTCCATGAATATTCCATGAATATTCCATGTTAAGTTTTGAATATTCCATGAATATTCCATGAATATTCCATGTTAAGCTTTGAATATTCCATGAATATTCAATGAATATTCCATGAATATTCCATGAATATTCCATGTTAAGTTTTGAATATTCCATGAATATTCCATGAATATTCCATGTTAAGTTTTGAATATTCCATGAATATTCCATGAATATTCCATGTTAAGCTTTGAATATTCCATGAATATTCAATGAATATTCCATGAATATTCCATGTTAAGTTTCGAATATTCCATGAATATTCCATGAATATTCAATGTTCTTTTTAGGGGTAAATTACAAAGACAGACATGCTATTGTAACTGCAATAAGTACTTTGGTTTAAAAAACTACCTCTACTTTCTAGATGTGTTTTATTTCGACATGCTTTGAAATAATCTCGAAAGTCCACCGATGGCCTAGTGGGTGAATCTCTGGCTTCTGATAAATTAGTCGGTTTACCGTCCTGACTTGAGGCGGGCATTTATTCTTGCTGCGCTGATGAGCTGTTATACAGAGAAACAGGGCTGTATGCAGATGATATATACATAATAAAAACCTATCCAGATGTTGAACAATTTTTGTTTTCATTTTCACCTGAAATTAAAGCCAAAATACGATGTTTAAACCGCTCATGATTAAACATAATAGACATTAATTGTCTTATATATATATATATATATATATATATATATATATATATATATATATATATAGGAAAGAATATTAATAAAAAGTTTTGAATTTAAAAACGTACTTTTTTAAACAGTATTTGTTTATTTTTATAGTGTTTTATATTTCAGACCGCCCTCGGTCCTTCATCAGAAACAAGTGATTTTTAAATTAGAATTGGAAACGTATTTTTACGATGGCGTCCTAATACTTTTTTGTTTACATCACGTGGTGTCGATAAACCAATCAGCATGCGGCACGTCCGTTTGTTTATTTTCGGTAAACCAATCAACACGCGGCACGTCCGTGGAGAGAGTCTGTTTGTTTTAGACAAAAAATCTCTTGGAATATCTATTTTTTTTGTTTATATCGCGTGGTGTCGATAAACCAATCAGCATGCGGCACGTCCGTTTGTTTATTTTCGGTCAACCAATCAACACGCGACACCTCCGTGGAGAAAGTCTGTTTGTTTTAGATAAAAAATTCCTTGGAATATCTGAAAGAACCTTCTTTTTACCTATTGAAATATTTGTAGAGATTCAACACACCTAAGTCCCTGTTTAACCCTAGCTTGTGTGTGTTTAATTTTAAAATCCAGTATTTTTCTTTCTTTCTGCGTGTGTATGTAGAACTAAAATTGGAGTCTATTAGTAAACATTTGCAATTTTCTAAAGTGTGATCGGGTTGATTAAAATGTGCTGCGATTGGGGAGTATACATTTTTTTGTCGTATATTTAGTTTGTGATTATTGAAGCGAAATCTAAAGCTATTACCGGATTCGCCGATATATCCACTGTTGGGGCAAATTGAGCAGAAGAGATAGTAGATGATGTCTTTGCTATCACAAGTAAGGTTTGGTGGGTGTAATTTTATTTTTGTGTTGGGTACAGAGAATGTTTTGTCTGTTATTAGATGTTTACAGATTAAACAACGGGGCTTTCCACATTTTAAATTCCCTGATAGGTCTGTATTATTTAAATATTTGTTATATATATATATATATGTATATAAACACAAACATATCACTATACTCATTTGGAAAAACCCGCCGCGTATATACATGGAAGGAAAAAATGGTTGTAAAAATAGAAAGAGCTAAGCACATGAACATCAGCCAAAAAGATTTGGACCGAGCCAGCACGTAGCCCAAAGAAAAAATCCGAGACAGGTAATCAATAACAAAAAAGCGCTCAATACTTGACTCACTATATATATATATATATATATATATATATATATATATATATATATTAGTAGTATAGCCCGGCGTTGCTCGGGTGTAAATAAAGCATTAAAACTAATCCATGGTCCTGGAGCTCAGACTCTTTGCATGTTGGCACGAAAGACTAAAAAGCAATAGTTGTTTCCAGTTAAAGCGAAACCGTAGACTGAAAGAAAAATGAATGGATGTAAGTCAAATTTTGATTTCCTGGCATCGATATCAAATAAGTTTTTTTCATCGTAAACTGAATTTTGAAGGTTAAATAACTCCTCTGAGTAACTGGTATCATGGCTGAGACTAAGAACTACAATTATACCTACTTAGAGCCAAACCCGAAGCAAAAACTAAAATAAAACGGCTGAAAAAATACAGACATACAGGCAGATAAACAGACACACACACAAACATCTTGCCTTTTATATATAAATATTATCGATTTTCTGCACTATTGTTAGAACTGCAGCCTTGAAACATCTGAATATCGTTTCTTATGTCTTTGTCTATGAGTGTATCAAATTTGATTATAATCGGACCACTTCTTCTTTAACCCGATTTTTTGGATTATCGATTTTCGATATTTATCTGGGGTACCTCGACACAAAACCTAGCTAAGAACACTCGCAGACGCTTATAGTACAACTGTGTAAATTTTTAAAAAAAAATCGATTCGGCCGTTCTGGAGTCTATAGGTAACGGACACACACACACACACACACAGACACACACACAGACACACACACACACACACACACACAGAGTTCCATTTATAAATAAGTTTAGATTTAGATATATTGGCAGTATAGTTAAGAAGACACTATATTAGCAAGTTTTGGTCTATGTAATACTTCATAAAATGATGATATTAACGATTAAATCCACTCAGGCATCATTTTCTATGTTGTCCGCTGTTCACGAGTCATGCTAGTTCGAAAGACTTCACAGCAAAGATAGGGTCTTTTCACACACTTTCAATGAAGACATAAAAAATATGCTGAAGATAAGAAACCCTTAGGTGAATTTCAAATATATGCTCGAAATCCCTTAATCTGTAGCATAGATATTCTTTCCTTCTAAGGTTTCTATATCACAGCGTCAACAATTACATTACGCACAATTCCTTCAGATGACATTGTTTTCTTATTTCGTCATCACCGGCGGCAAAAAAATAAAAAATAAAAATAATATAATAAAAACTAGACAAAAATAAATGAATGAATATAAATAAAAATAAGCGTATACATTTTTCGTTCGTTGGAAATTAGTGTTACATTTAATTTATCAACGAAGCTCTGTCGCATAGACAAAAATATGAATAGATAAAAATAAAATTATGATAAATAAAAAAATAAAGCAAAACAACGAGTTGATTTGCCTATGAAGCGAATTAGGTTTCGTCTTGAATTAGGTTTTATACTCTGCGATCATTTCAGTTTCAATAAATGTGAGTCAGGAGAACGTAGTTTCTTTTACATTTTTTTTTTAACTCGTTCTGAATTTTATTCAAGTAATCAGTAAAGAAATGGCTTTTCCTTTAATTTCATTATTTAAAATTAATAAAATAAACGAAAATAGTTGATCAAAGAAACGTCATAAAAATTAACCATTACAGACAATAGCTCCTACCCACCGCCTCTCATTAGCAAAACTGCAGCTTCTCGAGTTAACTCTCATAACAGACCTTAAATGACTATATCGAATCCATAGGTAAATCCACTTCTAAGAAGGTCGGTTCTCTGTGTCAGGCCAGGAAGTTTTTCCGGTCTGAAACCATCCTGAGGAACTAACCCCAGCAAAGCAGAATAGAACAGTGTGCAAGCAGGACAAATCATGATGAATATATATATATATATATATATATATATATATATATATATACCTCCATTCACACAAACACACATACACCCATGTTTCTTATTCTTTTTCAGGTTGGCAGTAGAGACTTTTTGCTGAACTCTTTGCATGTTTAGTTAGACAGGACCGGGAATGAAAAAAAAAAAAAAAAAAGGAACTGGAAGAGTGGTAAGTAAATATTCTAATAAATTGAAAAGCGGTGTTGGGCACTGTAATATTCATTACTGTTATAGTAACAGCAATGTGGAAATGTTAAACGGAGATCGACTTTGGAAAATTCTGACAAGTTGCACTGAAAAAAAAAAAAAAAAAAAAAAAAAAAAAAGTGAAAAAGGGAGATACCAAACAGTGTGCATTGAATATATACTACCATAACCGGCTGCAACCACTCTCTCACCGGCGTGATGTGGCTTCCCTGTGCCTCTTCTACAAGTACTTTCATGGCTTCTGCTCCGATGAACTTAGATCACTGGTGCCGCCTAAGCACGAATTTACACGAGATACTAGATTAGCAACTAGGTCCCACCCTTTTACAGTTAAGCAGATAAGATATAACCGTAAATTCTACTCCAACAGCTTCTTTTCTCGCGCTTCCCACCTGTGGAACTCACTTCCACAAGTCTGCTTTCCCGACAGCTACAATATCCAGATGTTTAAATGTAGGTTCAATAGACACCTCCTTTCACACTAACTCCAAATTATTCTCAGAACACTCTCATCTACCCAACCCTCATTCTCGGTATCCTTACCCGCCTATCACCACCCTCTGACATTTCCTATATTTAACCATTCTCGGTATCCCTACCCGCCTATCACCCACCCTCTGACATTTCCTATATTTAATCATCCTTTCTCTACTCTATGTCGCCTCCTGCGCAGTAGTTACAGGGACATGCCTTGCTCGGGGTGAAACGCTTATAAAAAAAAATATCTGGTCGGGTGCTCCTGCTATCCACCAAGTGTTCTTGAAAAAATCCAACGGAGAATCTGTCATGTAATCGATCCCGACTTGGCAGCTCAGATACAGTCACTTTCTTACCGGCGCAATGTGGCTTCCCTGTGTCTCTTCTACAAATACTTTCACGGCTTCTGCGCCGATGAACTTAACTCTCTGGTACGCCCTATGTATGAATATACTCGAGCCACAAGACTAGCAATTAAGCCCCACACTTTTTAAACGCAAATTCTACTCCACCAGCTTCTTTTCTTGCACTTCCAGTCTGTGGAATTCCCTTCTGTTTACTTGCTTCCCCGACAGCTACAATCTCCAAGTATAAGTCAATAGTCATCTCCTATTTCACTGACTTGCGTCCTCTCTCTCTCTCATGCGCCTTTCACTGTCCACACGACTCTCATCAGTATTCTCATCCTTCTCTTACTTACTTCTTGACACCTCTATAATCTGTCACTCTTTCTCATGACTTTCTTCCTATGTAACCCCTTGCGCACCAGTGGCAGTAAACTGCCTTGCTTGGGGCGATATGATTATAAAAAAAATAAAGTAAAATCTAAACTTATTTATAAATGGAAATTTGTGTGTGTGTCTGTGTGTGTGTGTGTATGTGTGTGTGTGTCCGTTACCTATAGACTCCGAAACGGCTGACCCGATTTTCTTGAAAATTTTCACAGTTGTACTATAAGCGTCTGCGTGTGTTCTTAGCTAGGTTTTGCGTAGAGGTACCCCAGATAAATATCGAAAATCGATAATCGAAAAAATCGGGTTATAGAAGGAGTGGTCCGATTTTAATCAAATTTGATACACTCATAGACAAAGACATAAGAAACGATATTCAGAAGTTTCAAGGTTGCAGTTCTTACAATAGTGCAGAAAATCTTAATATATATATATAAACGGCAAGATGTTTTTGTGTGTGTCTCTGTATCTGCCTGTATGTCTGTATTTTTTTCAGCCCTTTTACTTTAGTTTTTGCTTCGGGTTTGGCTCTAAGCAGGTATAATACCATTTACTTAGCCATGATGTCATTTACTCAGAGGACTTATTTAGCTTTCAAAATTCAGTTTACGACGAAAAAAACTTATTTGATATCGATAGCTGGAAATCCAAATTTTACTTACATCCATTCATTTTTCTTTCAGTCTACGGTTTCGCTATAACTGGAAACAACTATTGCTTTTTAGTCTTTCGTGCGAACGTCCAAAGAGTCTGAGCTCCAGGACCATGGATTAGTTTTAAAGCTTTCATTACACCCGAGCAACGCCAGGCTATACTGCTAGTAATTAATAAAATACGTAATTACGACAGAAAAGTAATAATATTATGGTAAAAGATGAGTTTATTGAGTAGAAACAAGATAGTATACAATGAAAATAAGAAAAAGATGATTTCTTTTGTTAAAAATTATAATCTCATGGATAACTTCATGACGTTTTCAATAGCGTGTCTTTGTCAAAGCGCAGTGCAACTTCACAGTCCTTTCACCAGTAGGTGTACTGTCTTAACGAGAGTTTAATCACAAGCTAAATCAGCCCAGCCGAATTACGATACCCATTAAAACGTAGGTTACTCGCAAATAGCATTACCAGTTTCGGCACGACGTCTTTAGATTGCGCTGTTATGCATCTATAAGAATAGGACACTTCCTCTCTTCTTCATCTTTTTTCTCTTCTCTTTTTATTTTATAGCATACGGTAGAAATGATATAGACACACGAAATGCTTACACTTTATTGTTTTAGCCTTTTACATTTATACTGGTACACTTTCTATTCTTTGTCACTCTTTTATATAAAAACACAGGCACATTTCCTCCTGTGTTTCCTGTATTACTCTTTCTTTCACCTCTGCAAGTAATGACAACCTGTCCTTTAATGTCCAGCACGTAGAAGTCTTCTGTGTTTCTTTTCTAATCGTGTAATTGGAGCTTTTTAGTGTGAAACCACCATTTTATTGCTGTTGTTCCAGGTCAACCCTGACCCGACGTGGTAGTACTTGTTATGGTCCAAGCTATAGACAAATAGTAACTCACAAACAAACACAAAACAGTGTTAGAGTATTAAAATACATTTTATTAGTATAAAATACCAGAAATTCATTTTTATATAACAAAATACCAACATTATATCAATCAACATATAAAACTATCATGACATTAACTCATATATCCAATTATTTCTTTAATCAAATTGTATACGCACAAAATCAGATTATATCTACCATGTATACAGCTGTGAAATCAGAATAACATGTATCGTATTTTTATTACTTTAAAGCTTCCAACAATATTAAATTTAGGCATTAAATGACCCACAAATAGTTGATATGACATTAGACAAATCAAATGCAATCAACTTCCGTGGTTGTGTCCGGTCATATAGTTTAGTGGAATCGAATAGTCCGGTCATATAGTTTAGTGGGAACGACTTGTCCTATCATATAGTTTAGTGGAAACGAATAGTCCGGTCATATAGTTTAGTGGGAACGAATTGTCCTATCATATAGTTTAGTGGAAACGAATAGTCCGGTCATATACTTTAGTGGGAACGAATTGTCCTGTCATATAGTTTTGTGGAAAGAAATAGTCCGCTCATATACTTTACTGTAAACGAACTGTCCGGTCATATAGTTTAGTTGCAACAAATTGTCCCGTCATACAGTTTAGTGCAAACGAATTGCCTGGTCATATAGTTTAGTTGAAACGTATTGTCCTTGCATATAGTTTAGTGAAAACAAATAGTCCGGTCATATAGTTTAGTGGAAACGAATAGTCCGGTCATATAGTTTAGTGGGAGCGAATTGTCCTGTCATATAGTTTAGTGAAAACGAATTGTCCTGTCATATAGTTTAGTGAAAACGAATTGTCCTGTCATATAGTTTAGTGAAAACGAATTGTCCGGTCATATAGTTTAGTGAAAACGAATTGTCCTGTCATATAGTTTAGTGAAAACGAATTGTCCGGTGATATAGTTTAGTGAAAACGAAATGTCCGGGAATATAGTTTGGCTTTCATTTTTCATGTATTTATTCTCTTAAATAACACTATAATCAATAAGATTTTTGATGCCAAGAAACAAACTACAGTTTTTGGCTAATTTGATGGTGCTGATTCCGAAAATTACTTTAAATTTTATAGTTAACTACCGTTTTTGCTGTACTTTAATTGTTTCATTTTAGAAAAAACATCAAATTGCGATCTTGGCTGATTGCAACATTTAGTAAAAATTGGTGGTAAAAATCCATCAATTTCAAGTAGGCTGGGCAACGAATGTCAGCCACCTGAAATGACTTATTATTATAAGAAAAAGTGTTTTTGAGTCAAAAATATTAAAATAGAAGAACCGAATTTTTCCAATCTATCGCCAAAATTCAAATTAATTGATAAACTTTATCATTTATGCATTTTAAAAGTAATACGCTAATAGGTTAATTTTCGACATAAACATCTAAGATAAACTTCTGGATAACTTTCTGGATAATTGCAGTGATGGTGTAAGTGATGAGCAAGGAGAACAATTCGTTCAGGATATCCAAACCATGGAAGAGCGCTACCAGGGATAGTGGAATAAACAAATGATGATGACTGAATACTGCTGGTGTATCAAAAGGGACTTTGATAACATTGAACATGACCAATCAAGAAAGAAAAAAATTACCATAGTTCTGATGTTCACGAAGGTGTTATTTCGGCTGTTACTTTATTAAATGATGTTGGTCTTGAGATATGTAATCGTCTGATTTTTTTAAAGACTTAGGGTTTGATTGTTATTGAAGAAATAGTATTTCTCAATAAGCAAACCAATATTTGTTGGTTTAAATACAAACTGAGATGTTTCTACGATTTTACTTTGAGAAATATTATCATCAGTCGATATATGCGGAGAACAAGTGAAAAACATTTCTTTAAAGAAATGTGGCATTTCTGTGTAGCAAAGCAGTGGATAAAAGGGAGGTCATTTTCAGATTCAGCGCTCTCAGTCAGCGCCATACGTGATACACTCTTTGCGCGATCATGTCTCGAAAGAGACATGACTGGCTGGGCAGAATATTATCTCGCAGTATGTTTCCATTGCTTTCTGTGGTTGACTGTTTGCCAGATAAGCTATAATACCCTGTATATCCTGTTATTTGACTCATAGCTAAAGCCAGAAAAGATGTATTATATTATTACGTAGTAATTAGTGGGGGATCAGTTCATTACTGCATAACAATAGAAAACCGATCCCCCACTTTATGACTAGTAGAATTCTTAATCATGATTCCACCTATTATATTCAGTCAGTCATTTAAGTGCCATACGCGATACTCACTTTGGACGATCATGTCTCAAAGATACATGACTGACTGGGCAGAAGATTATCCCACAGTAGGTTGCCATTGCTTTCTCCGGTAAACTAGTTGACAGCCAAGGCTATAGAACCCAATCTGTTTTATTATTTAACGCATAACCAGAGGGAATAGAAGGATTAATACCTTTCCCAAGGATATTTGCGTGTAAGTGAATGTCATGAATTCAAATGAATTCGAACGCGCCTCCCCGATTTTTCGTTCCACTGCACCACAAAGCATATCCAGCGCTATCAGATTAACTAAAAATATATTTGGTCTCTTGACACCATTTCAAAATTTTTTTGTACGCATTAGACTTTTCTGTGTTTCCATACATGTGTTTCTCTCATACATTGTTGGCGTTGTGTGCCCTTATGATTTTCTTTCATGTTCTTCTCTCATGTATCTGATATCAGACATTGTGCCTAATTGGATTTCTTTTCTCATGTATCTCTACTTTCATACATCTAATTTCCGGGCTTGTGTGTCCTTGGCATTCTTTAAGTGCGACACAGAGATCCAAAGGCAAATTGGTATGGTGAAGGACGCGTTCCAGAAGCTCAATAAAGTAATAAGACATAGGAAAATTTAACTAGAAACATAGAAGAGAGTACTAGACTGCTATGTGATGTCGGTTCCTTAATACGGCAGCGAATGTTGGACAATATAATCGAAGATGAACTAAAAACTTGAAGCAGGAGAAATGTCGTTCTACAGAACGATGCTGCGGATATCATGGACCGAGCATGTGTGCAATGATGAGGTGTTGGAAAGAATGGCAACGAAAAAAAATTAATAGTAAGCATCAGGAAGAGACAACTGAAGATACTAATAGGCCAGATAGAAGGCAAAAGAGACAGAGGAAGGCAGCGGATAACGTATTTGAAGAGACTTAGCAGGTAGATGCCAGATCGGTGGTTGCATGGTGTAACAGGAGAAAACGTACTAAGAACCACAAGGGATAGGGAGACGTGGAAAACCATGATCACCTACGTCATGAAAGGACAAGGCACATAGAAGAAGAAGAAGAAGAAGAAGAAGAAGAAGAAGAAGAAGAAGAAGAAGAAGAAATCAAGAGAATGGGGTAGGTGTGGCACAACTCCCAAACCGCGCTCTATATGTATTCACGAATAGCCTGGTGTTGATTGTGTAAACTCATGTAACCCTATTTCCACAGTTTCAGAAATCAGTTTCAGAGCTGCCGAGCGACAGAGACCAAACGACCTCACTACCACCGTCGCTACAGTCGCTACTGTCGCTGCCGTTCGCTCCCCTTCGTCTATTTCCGTAAAGCTTCAGTAAAGAACTGTCAAAAGATTTGTTTTTATTTGGAAAATTGAAAGCTCTGATTATTCTTAACGAAAACTTTGCTCCGTTATGAAAAAAAAACTTTCATTTAGAAAATCGAAAGCTCTGATTGCTTAAACGTATCCTTCTCTCCGTTGTAAACTTTGAAATTCGGCGTTTGTACATTCTGCTTTTATTATTAATTATTTTTTTATATGTATATATAAAGGCATTTTCTGTAATTCATCCAGGCGTCTTCGAACTTATTCATGTATTTATTTTTTTTTTGGTGCCGTGTTTATTTTTTTCAACACAAGTGTACATGTGTATCTGATCTGTTTTGAGGTGGTAGAGAAACGGCGACTAGGTTTCAGCGTGTCTTTCCTGAGATCAAAGAACACAGCGTGGGCAGGAAATTTCAACGTTGTAATAGACGTCTTGAAGACCAGCTACTGTGATGAGATCATCACCGTAATTCAGCGTCCGTGATAATCTACGGGCCAAGAGAGTCGCACTCATGTCAATGGATCTTCGCTGGATATTGTTTTTTTTTCTCGGTCAATGCGTGTGGCACACATCTGCGGCGTTTTAGTGCCTGATTCAGTGAGACAATTCATTGATCCTCTGGTGCGATTCCCTTTTACATCCGCGCGTGCAATTGTTTGTAATGAAACTGAACGAGTTGGCCAGAATGCAGATTGTATGTTCATTTCGAACTTCTCTCCTTGAAATGGGAAACTCATTTCTGTGTCATTCTCTCGGTAATGAAGTCATTTCACGGCACACGTACACAGCACAAATGTCTTGTGCAGCCTTGGCAGCTTTCTAACTGTAATTAAAAGCAACTAGAAGAATATACCAAATATGCTCATTCTTGTCTATACGGCATTTCATCTGAAAGAGGTGGCCGAATCTGGGAATAGAGAAATATACAGTGAGCATAAAAGGAATGAATGCGTAAGTGCCATGTCATAGTAAGACAAACATGACAGTGAAATCGTGAACTGTATGGACCCTGAAAATGAACAATTGTTGGAGGAACGTTTCTATAAAAAAGGAAAAAAACGGCCATAATCTCCCATACTGCTGTAACGTAACTCGAACACGTGACATATGTTTCACAATATATAAAGGAATAATATCGAGTAGCGACAGTGGATTCGGCAGCTGACGGCTAGCACGGTCGTTGTCTACTCGGCTCACTAGTTGTTGCTACTCTACACGGACGTGTACTACTGTATCTAACGAGAATAAACGTATTACTTATATCTGTATATTGTCATTCCTTCACGATACAACACATACCTAGAAAATCACTTAGCGGGAGGGTGGAAGATAGTGAGAAGACAAAAGTTTCGATACAGGGCGAATAATTGACTCATTTGCAAAGGAAGTCACCAAGAGTATAAATATCTACAGCTATTACCCATGAGACAGTTGCGTGCTTACCACTACATAACACTATCACATAATAATTCGGCGTCTGTGTGTCAGATAAATTCATTTTACTTGTGCTTGCCTTCTCATATGCTTTTGTCTGGGATTCTTTTTTCCTGATTATTACCTTGTATCAGTGACCTTCCGGCGAATTGCTGAACTTCATCAGCTCATGAATATGCAGCAGGAACCACCAACAGACATATGCCCTTCCTAAGAAGTACACGAATAACATCAACAAAGAAGCCAGGCGCACGCTAATTTATATCCGTTGCTAATTGGTGATAATACAGTAATTACGGGGCATCTAAAGCATAAGGCTGTGTTGAAAGGGGAATCCACGCTTCGTATATACCACACAAAAGTAACTTAATACTCACTGAAGGAAAACAGTCAGTTGCTATAGAAAGTACCTGGCCGAGAACATTTTTCCTATGAGAAATATGATTTTCAATCAATCGTGGAAGATTACCAAGTTCCTAACATTTAGGGTGCATTAAGTCGATTAGCAACCGACATAGAATGATGATAACTTTCAGTGCGAAAATTACTCCACAACATAATTTTAATAGTAAATGGGTGGGACCTAGGTGCCACTCTAGCAGCACGCTTAAATTAATATATTCGGGACACTATAGTAAGCAGCTCATCAGAGCAGTTGTCATAAAAAATTATCAAAAAGACAGACGGAAGTCATGTCACGTCTGTAAGAAAGTAGCTGAAATCAATATACCTGGTCTGGATCGATGACATTACAGAAAAAATTGAACGTAGAGAAAATGTATTGGCTAGAAAATATATTTTATCAGTACTGATCTCTAATTGGTCAAAGCGATAGCGCGCCAAGACAGACTTAAATCAATATATCTGTTTCGTGACGATCAATGCTTAGCCATGATCATTCGAATTATTATGTTGGTATTAAAGATGAAGACGTTTATGTTATGATCACTAAAACCTGTTTATTGGATATAATGACAGTTTAAAACTGTTTGAAATGGAATGTTATGTCTCTCTTAATCTCTGAGGTGAGGTTACATTCAGACTATTGTTCTCATCTCTGTTTTTATTATCACAGCCTAGTGGATGAATGAGTTTGTCCGTGAAGTTAGTGACATAGTAAGTTTGAGTTGAATAGACCGCAAATTACGTATGTAAATTTTTTTGGAATCAACGTGCATAGACATTGAATATCGAAAAATAAGGATGAGACACAATATCTCTAGAGATTTGAAAAGGGAACTAAAACTATCAATGTAGATTATATAAATTATTTAGTTCGAAAATTCTTTGAAAATTACCTCGATTGACAAATACTTGAAAAAGATGGGGGGGGGGGCACAATAGTCGAAAAGTTGTGATAATTAAAAAGATGAGGATAATAGTCAAAATGTAAATAATGTAATTGATTCAATGCTAGCGTTGTAAAAGCCCAGAGAACGAGACTAAATCTGTTCTGTGTAAAATTATAGTCCTATCAATTTCCGGATTGCTTTAGGGGCTTTCTCCGAACGTATATTATTTTTCTTCATTGAGTGAGCTCTTATATAACTACCATTCATGTAATTGTCCCACTTGTGCACATCTTTGCCTAATTAAGGTCGACTACTATTTTACATGTTCTCAGCCGACATCAACAGGTTTTGAGGTGCAAAATCTGCACTTAGTGGCTAGTCTAATTCAGCTAAACGATGCACGTGATTTCTCTGGACTCGCTTGTGTGATAATGATTGCAAAGTCCATCTTGGTATCCTTTGGACTTAGTTCAGCACATACTGAGGTCATCAAATATCAGATTCTCGTAAAACAAAGTTTGTTTTTTTTTATTGACATTGAATTCGAATCAACCAATCGTTTAATTGTTACGAAATCAACCAAGAGAAACAGGACAATTTTGTTGGAAACAAAGAAAAGAGTACTGGAATGTTACGTGATATCTGTCCTCTTATATGGCAGCGAATGCTGGGCAATTTTCCCAAAGACGAAGGAAAAACTCGAAGCAACTGGGTCATGTGTATTTACGGCCCAGTGATTATAGACGTTGGTTAGTTGGATATAGACGTTGGATATAGATGTTGGATAGTTCCAGTAACTTGACCCAAAAAGTTGTGTGTTCAATAACAGGCTACAGCAGTGGTGAACAAGTAACTTAGAGGGTTAGAGGGAGATAACTCATGACAACCAAAAGGGCTCCGCACAAAGGAATAAAAATGGTATACCCCAGTGATCGTAATAATGAGTTCGGGTCGAAATTCTTAGCAACTGAAGAAGGTCGAAGCGTACAACGTCGAAAAGTCGTACAAATGGCAACAAAGATGAGGCCAATCGTTCGAATGATGTAAATAGTGACAAAGTTAATGATTAGATCATGATGGGTATGGTACTTTAAAAATTAACTCACATTAACTTATTGAGGCGACGCAACAAAGGAGAGATGTTATAAAATTAAATTTACTACTGTTATTTTACGGAGTTTTGTATTATATTTAAGGGTGATGTAACGGTTATCTGTGCAGAGAATGGACTCGACTGTTTGAATTCAAATTCCGCGAGATTCTGTTGGACTCTGTTCATAGGAACGCCATGGAGAAGGGCATGAATTCATCTTTTCCGCCCCCCGGCTATGAGTAAAAGAGAGTGGAGAAAATAGGGTCTTGTACTTTCCTCCTTTCTTTTCTATTTTAATCATTTTACTCCTTATCTCTTCCTATCTCGTCTCTCTATTACTCACTCTCTCAGTTTCTCTCCATTTTATCAAGTGAAACTGCTTTTATTTCTTTTCTTTATTTATTTCTCTGTATTTTTAATGTATTTTTTCTTTTCTTCTTGCTTTTTATTTTCCCACCTTCTCTCTCTTTATTCACTCTCTCTATTTTCCTTTCTCTTTTGCTCTTTCTTATTCTTTCTCTTTTGTTCACTCTTTAACGTTTTCTTTCTTTTCTTTTCTTTTTTAGTCATTTTCTTCCTTCCCCTCTCTCCCCACCGTTTTTCTGTATTCTCTCAACTAAACTTTCCCAGATTTTATTTCCTCGTCTTTTCAAAAAATATTTTTCTTTCTTTCTTTCTTTCTTTCTTTCTTTCTTTCTTTCTTTCTTAACCACTTCGTTTATTTTTACGTTGTTTCTATTTCTCATTTTTTTTCTTTTTTGTTCACTCTTTAACGTTTTCTTTTTTTCTTTTTTTACTCATTTTCTTTCTCCCCGCCTCTCTTTCCCCTCGTTTTTCTCTATTCTTTCATCTAAACTTTCCACTTTTTATTCTTCTGTCTTTTAACAATTATTTTCTTTCTTTCTTTCTTTCTTTCTTTCTTTCTTTTCCCTTCTTACTGACTCTCTTTATTTTATTTTCTCTTTTTCTCTTTCTCGTTTTTTCTCTTTTGTTCACTCTTTATTATTTTTTCTTTTCTTTTTTACTCGTTATCATCCACTTCCTCTCTCCCCCCGCTTTCCCTCTATTCTGTCAACTAAACCTTTTATTTCCCCGTCTTTTGAAAATTATTTCTTTTTCTTTCTTTTTTTCTTTCTTTATTTTATTTTCTCTTCTTACCTACTCTCTTTATTTTCCTTTCTTTTTTCTTTTTCTCTTTCTCGTTTTTCTCTCTTTCGTTCACTCGTTCACGTTTTCTCTCTTTGTTTCTTTGTTTCTTTCTTTCTCTTTTCTTTCTTTTCACTTTCGCTTAGTGATTCTCGCTTTCTCTTCGCATCATCTACTTTCACAATCACTTTCTTTCAATATTAAAGAAACCCTGTCAGTCTCTGCTGAAAGCCGCTAGTCACAACCGGTGTGAAAACTCAACAAATGTGTATGACAATAGAAATGATAATAGAACAAAACCCCTTCCTGTGGTTGTAGATAAAAGAAGCAACCGATCACATCAGTTAATGTAATACGTTTAAAATCTAAAGAAATAAGAAACAGGAAAATCGACAAAAATGCAACTATTCTATTTTTGTTACTTACAAGTAATGAGTTAACCAAATTCTCTATGCAAACGCATTATGCTGCAAGACAAGTCTTCTAAACACGCAACTAAGCTAGGCGCCTTCAAATACGTTGCAGTTATCTACTAAGCGATTAGAATTCTTAATTTTATCTTTTGTTATGACCCAATGACTAGAATAGCATTAGCTTATATCTAAACAGCACACTGATACAATATACTCAAATAAAACGACACCATGTGAGCGTCCATGTAACGTCACATTACAATTGTTTTAATAGTAACGAAGGTTCATTTTACCACCGGATTAAAAAACAAACACCAGGCGTAACTGTCTACTTTTAACTAGTGTCAATAGAGAGTGTTCGAAACTAGATCAAAACCCATTATTTTAAATGCTGAATTTTGCAATTCGGCGGGTTTAACTCTTAGAATGAGAGATGCTATACAGTCTTTCTTTTCATAGTTACTCTTTGTATTTTAATCTAATAAATGAAAAAGAAAAACATATGACAATTACTGTATTTGACACACTGACTATCTAGCTCAGTGGTTCCCAAACTGTTTTCTGTCATTTCCCACTACACCCAGTTCAACCATCCAGATTTCCCCTTCATATGTATAAGAGAAAGAGCAGTTAAAACATACTGAGACTATTTACTAATTTATTTTTCAAATATACAAATCTACTGATAAACTTATAGTTACAGAGTAAAGTGGATAGTTAGCAGTTAGTAACAACTAAGCATAACTATAGAGAGTGGTTAGTAACAAATAAAAGAACTTTTGTTTTCTTTTCTACTTCAGAATTAAATTAGTGAGAAGGGTGATGCTGCTTCTTATGCACCAGTGTATCAATATCAAGGTTAGTTTTGGTAAGCGCGCAACGTATGCCACATTTCACCTCCAGTCGGTTTCGTGCTTTGGGCTTGAATTTGAGTAAAGTAGAAAATCCTGACTCACAAACGTAAGTTGTGGAAAACAGAATGAGGATTTTCAATGAGTTGTGGGTATGCTCCACGCATATTAAAACAGAATTCTTCAAGTTTTTGTGCACGAAACTCATCCTTGGCATAAGAGTCATGTTTGAGCTCCAAGAACTCATTTTGCATGTTCTCAGGGACATCATCCACATGAGATATAAATGGGTTCAGCTTCATTGAAATGTCTTCAGTGTCGATGCTCCCAGGCTAACTAACTACTCGTAACGCAGTGAGACTGTGAGTGTACGTCCGTACCACCCACTGCCCTCACTTCAGAGCTCATGTTTGAAGGTAAACCAACTGGTAGGTACGGCACCGCCCATCTACAACAGGCTCTTTCTCTCCTTCTTTCTCTCTTTCTCATTCTCTGTCTGTCTGTCTGTCTCTCTCTCTCTCTCTCTCTCTCAGACATGAGAAAATCCATCTGAGATTTTTTTATTTAATAGGTAGTGTAATTATTTTCCCCTGGTAACTTCAAATTTTCCCCCAGGGGGAAATTTCCCCTAGTTTAGGAATCACTAATCTAGCTAGTATATGACATTTGTTCCACACTGGGTACTTTAACAATTTTAACTAAGCTAAGTGGTACGAGTTGCGACTGATTGCTCTAGTCGGACGGTGTGTCAGGGGCTGAAATTCATCGGACACTTTTAACGCATTACGGCGACAGTGCACCACCTCGTATAAGTATGTGTGAGTGGATTGAGAAGTTTAAAAGTGATCGAAAAAGCCTGACGCACGGTAAAGGAACTAGGCACTTGTCAGCCTCGACTACTAACGATTTTAGCCTGTTTGTGACTTGGTAATGATGAACTAACGAGTTATAATCGATGAAATAACACGTTCTCTGCCTGTTTGAATCACTACTCTTTTTTCCTCCTTGGTGCACACTGTTATCGGGACGGCTATGTTTACACTGTAACAGCAGCAAGAAAACTGGCTTAAACTTCGATCAAGTGACCACAATAGTACCAACTATAAGCATGCATGAGCAGAAGATAGTGTTATAAACCTAATGATATGTAATTTCGAAAGTGTAAATAATTTTGTTTTACTTTCTCTTCTTCCGCCCTTAATCTTAGAAGGAGTCGTTCTGATATGTCCACCACTCTTCTCTATTTGTCGCGATCTTGTAACAGAACCTTTCACTCCGCGAATGGTTTCAATTTGTGTTCATCATGCGGTATATTTTCGGTGTATTTGAAGCGTAGGGAACTGGCTAATGTTTCTTTGATTCGGCCTTGTGTCTGACATAACCGAACTTCCTACAGCTTACAAGTTTTATGCAAAATTATTATCAGAAAGTTTTCATCAGAAGTTTGTTTGTCGGCAGGTTGGAATCTGTAGATTAGTGTAGAAGAGTGGAATAATAAAATGTATGTTAAAATAGAAATTTATTAAAAGGAGGAATAACATAAGTTATAGGAGTTAATGTACAATTAGAAACATTAATAAGAAGTTAAGGGACTAGTTCGTACAAAATGTTCGTAGTAGTAATTGTTAAAAGAGATAAGGAGAAAGAGAAACAAGACAATGTTTAGGTCGCTTGAAGTTTGAAGTTACATTTTAGTGTTGTCTTTCTCGCTGCTTCCATCTGACTCTTGACAGACGCCGAGGTCGTTTATATAGTCTTTTTGAATTTCGCACTGGATCGCCAAGTCCTTCCAAGTTTTGCAAGTCACTCCTATTAAGCAGATGGTCAATCCTTTTTCTATTTGGGAAAACCAGGATTTCACACGTCGTTGTGAATTTTTGTAAAAGTGAAGAAAAAGGTTGATTTTAATTAATTTCTTATCCGCCACTAGTGTATCTCAGGATTAGCCACTGGAAATGCTAGCAAGGAAACCCATCCATGCGCGATATAGCACTGCAAAATCTCCGATATTATTCACCTGTTTATAAGAGTAGTAGAATAGTGTGTAACGTCGGGAGCTGGTTAATGTTTCTTTGATTCGGCCTTGTGTCAGACTTAACCGAACTCCCTACAGCTTACAAGTTTAATGCAGAATTATTATCAGAAGGTTTTTATCAGAAGGTTGGTTGTCGGCAGGATGGAATGCGTGGAATAGTGTAAGAATAAAATATACATTTTGCATGTTAAAATAGAAATTTATTAAAGGCGGAATAACATAAGTTGCAGAAGTTAATGTTCATTGAGAAAGTTAAGTGTATCAACAGTTCGTACAAAATGTTCTAGTAGTAATTGTTGAAATATATAAAGAGAAAGAGAAAGAAAAAGAGAACAATGTCCGAGTTGACCTGAAGTTTCTCTCGTTACATTCTAGCGGCGTCTCTCGCTGCTTTCATCTCTCTGACTCTTGACTGACGCCGAGGTCATTTATATAGTCCTTTTGAATTTCACACTGAATCGCCAAGTCCTTCCAAGTCTTACAAGTCACTCCCGTTCGTCAAAAATCATTTTAACACCTACTTGCGAAATCTGGTTTCGACTTTTTCGTTAAGCACATGGTCAATCCATTTTTATATTTGGGAAAACCAGGATTTCACACGTCATTTTGAATTTTTGTAAAAGTGAAGAGAGTGGATTTTAATTTCTTATCCGTTACGTATTAATCTGGGGGAGCACATGATTTTTTGACTCTCCATACAAATAAAATATAAAAAATATCCTATTCTAGCGTTTTGCTTTTTGAATTCATATCTATATTTGATAACATGAACTGCTGCTTGTGCGAATTTATAAATACTTCAGTGTCAACGTAACAAAATAAATAAATAAAATGAAATTAAAGACAAATGAAAATTCCAGAAAAAATTTTACTACTCTGTTTTTGAAAATAACTCGAAATTTCAAATTTATTTTTTATGATCGATTTATTAAAAACGTTGCAGTTTTTATCGTGGTTTTTATTGTTAATTTTTGCTTTGTTTCCATATTTTTAAAACCATAAAAGAATGCAGATAATAAATAATAACATTTCTGTTTTCTTTAATTGATGCCATTTTTCTGTGACATTCCCATGATGCAATTCTAAATTCTAGTAAACTTTCCTCAACTAAAAAAAAAAAACGAAATAAATTTTAATTTGAATTAAAAAATGTCTTCCCTCCTGAGTACTGTATTTAATACCGGCAGTTATTCCTCAGTGAGAGAAATGATTAACTACTGACTTCATGCAATGGATGTATTAATGCGAGAAATTATGGTAAAAAATTACATTATAGAATGGAAAGAGAATAAAAATAAATAAATAAAAGGAACTTGTCCAAGAATGGAAGTAAAAAGCCAAACGTAGAAAGAGTAAGGAATATGAATTATGGCTGTCAGATATGCAATAGGAGTGAAGTAAAGCAAATCAGAAAAATCAAAAGTGAGAGACCGTAAATGAGAAAGACCGACACCTACGTGAATGGTTCAAGAGAAACACAGATGAGATATCAGAGACATGGTTGTGCAGACGACATTTGAAAAGAGAAAAAGAATTTATATTAATAGTAGGCCGATTTACAGGAATAGGATTTATACCCTTGAGGCGGGGATAATATTAATAATATCCCCTCCTGCAAATTAGGGGAAAAATCGTAGGCAAAACTAAAACTTTTAGTCCAGTAAGAGCAACGAGACTAAGAAAGAAAATTCAAAATTTTAAACCAGAATAATTGGTTGGTGATTGGTTCATTTAACCAGCATATCAACCTTCATTAGGTCATTTAATGCTGAAAGTCTTTTTGATTTGTTTTATTTAGTTTATTTGTTTTATTGTTTTTGTTTCATTCAAAAAGGTTTTGTTGGTAACATTTCTCATTCAAAAAGGTTTTGTTGGTTACATTTTTTATTCAAAAAGTTTTGTTGATCATATTTTTCATTGAAAAAAGTTTTGTTGATAATATCTTTCATTCAAAAAAAGTTTTGTTGATAATGTTTTTCATTCAAAAAAGTTTTGTTGACAAATATTTTCATAGCATGTTTACCTCAGTTTGGGGGTCAACTATTTACTCATAGCTGGGACCCTAGCAGGTGCTACCACTCCAGGTCAGAGTGGACCTGGGAACAACAGCAATTAAGATGTGGTTCCATGCTCCTCACAACCTCCCAATCAGAGGCCTTGCTGCAGGATGCAGTTTATGGTCATACCCAGGACCGAAACCAGAATAATCCTAAGAAACCTAGTAAAGTGATTGGAAGAAGTGGAACTTTGTTTGAAAAAAGGAAACTGTCCAAAAATAATGATTCAAATCAGTAAGACTTCCAAACCAATTTCGAATGATATGAGAAAAACCTTCTGTCACAATCCAGTGAAAGCCGCCAGTCACAAATGGCACAAAACGAAGTGAATATCCAAAATAATAGAATAATTAATAGAATAAAAATTAATTATGCCGAGACAGATGGAACCGCCATTCACATAAATGAAAGCTATGAATTAGATATTTACTAACTTACCATTACGCACGTTTGGTTTAAAGAAGATACAGAAAAAATAGTATTGCTTCAAAAAAATGACGTTTTGTCTTATTCCGGTTTTTGAGACAGATCAACACTGCAACAATTTTTATAAATATATTTATAACAGAATTCTTCCTGGCTACCACTATGAAATAAATACAAATATCTACTGCATTCAACTTTGGATTCTTGTTTTCCGAAGCCAATAATACGTTTTGGTAGCGATTGGTTGTTGGTTGTTTTGTTTTTATGGCATATCAACCTCAGCAGCTCATTTATTGCCAATTAAATTTTTAATTATTTATTGCTGGTAATACCTTTTTCTTTCAACAATTTATTGTTGTTTTCATATAAGTTTTGTGTCTAGTAATACATTTTTCTTTTCGAGTATCAAGATTCCTTAGGATTTCGTTTTTAAGGGCAGGGTCCCCAAGTACTACCCTGTTTTTTAACGCATAACTGGAGTGAAGGGACGGATTAATACCTTTCCCAAGGGTACCAGTGAATTAAGGGTACTCAACTGGAATTCGAACTCAACTCACCGATTTCTTTTTCCGAGCCGATATCCACTGCACCACAACCCACATCCGTCACTAAACTCTTACAGCACCTGGTATTCCCAAGCGGTAACCCATCTAAGTATTGACCAAGCTGAACGTTGCTTAACTTCGGTGATCGAGCTAGAGCCGTTGTATTCAACGTGATAAGGCCGTAAGCCGGTAGCGATTGGAATTTGTTCCATGATGCCAAAATGGGTTTAGGCCAGAGCAGGTGTTGAATTCTATTGAAACTTATGAGGGTTTCAGAAAGACAAACTGTATTTCTTTAAAATGTTGAGATACTGGGTATTATAAATGGAAAACGAGAAAAAATAATCAATTTTAACAAGATATAATATATGGCTGTCACCAAGAAAAGAAATTCCAAGTTGCAAGCTACGAATTAGAAGTTTCAACATATTTTTATAACCGTTCCACACCAAGCGAAGCAGTACTGCCACTGGTGCAAAGGGGGTTAAAGTGAGAGGAGATCGAAGACAGAAAAAAAAGGAAAATAAAACAGTACAGGGTATGTTACAGAAAGAGTAAGAGAAAGGTGAGAGTCAAGGAGATAGAAGATGGTAATTGACACTGCATTTAAACCTTTGGAGATTGTAGCTTTCAAGCATAGAAAATGAAGTTTTACAGTGCGAAAACAGAAACCGGTACAGAAGAAGTGGCGGTTACATTTGCCTATTATGACGGTTAAAGTGTGGGACCTAATTGTCAATCTATTTCCATGAGTAAATTCATAATGGCAGGGCACCAGGAAATAAAAATAATCAGAGTAGAATCGGTGAAAATATTGTGGAAAAGACAGAGAATACAGAAGATGGAAAATGCGACACCGAATTCCGAAGATGGTTTGGAATAGTGAAAGATGAATTTCGATAGTAAAGTATCACGAAATACTAAAATTTGGTTAAAAAACAAAGAAAATAGTGCAGAACTCTTGCGTAAAACGAATTCTTCCTATGACATTGAATGATGGCTAGTTTTCTCACATATGAAGAGAAAACTTGAAGCAACACAAATATGTTTCTACACAGTCAGTTAAGTGTCATACGTAATACACGCTTTGGGTGATCATGTCTCGAAGGTGACATGACTGACTGGGCAAAAGATTTATCCCGTAGTAGATTGCCATTGCTTTCTGCGGTAGACTGGTGGCCAGCCAAGGCTATAGAACCCAATCCGTCCTGGTAATTAACCCATAACTGGAGGGAAAAGACGGATTAATGTTTTTCCCAAGGGCAATTGCGCGTAAGTGAATGCAAGGAATTCAACTGGAATTCGAACTCGGCTCTCCGAGTCGATATCCACTGAACCACAATGCACATCCTAGGGTTCTGACACAAGGGATCTGATAATTCTATGATCGGAGGGAGTAGACAAAGGGAGCGTCTTAATGAACAGTAGACAAATGACTCTTATATTCAAAATCAGAAAAAAAAAACATCTGAAACTTCTCGGGTGCATTACGGGCAAAGAATGCTTGGAGAATTTCATACACACAGAATTTATTCAAAATAAAAGTATCAGCGGTAAATATCGAGGGTACCTACGCAAACAGACTGTTTGAATGAATGCCAAAAAGACAAAGATTACTCAGAGCTAAAAAGATAAAAAATTGGGGAGAGCCATGATCGCCTACGTCCTGAAGGGAAACGTAAGAGAAGAACGATAAGTTTACCTTTGGCTGAAAATAGGAACACAGAGGAAATTTAAAATAAGATAAAAACGAAGAAAGAGATTGCTACTTGGGATCAAAAATAGTTGAAACTTTTGAAACAAATAATGAGGAAGATTAAGAGTATATGACACACACTGAAACACACTCAAGGCAAGATGGTCAGAGGCAAATAATTAAAGAGCTTGTGTAAATGGATGGCAAAGCAGTGACTTGGAGTGATACCGAGGAGACAATCATTGATTAAGGAAACGGAGTTGTGGAGAGCTTTGATCGCTTACATCCAAAAAGAGAGACAGAAGATGTAAGAAGAGAAAAAATTATCCCTTTAATTTGGTCTGGACTAAATATGCCAGGCAGATTTTTTTAATTGTTTCACCCAAAGGAAGGCGGCACTGTCACTGATGCGCAGGGGGATGCATAAGATCAAAGTTTTAGACAAGAGGAGAGTGAAGAGAAAGATGGACCAGTTACAGTGGGTGTCAGAGAAAGGGCAAGAGAAGAATGGCGGCACAAGTGTGAAGGCATTTACGAAGGCAGAGAGAAAGAAAAAGAACAAGATCGAATAAGATATACGCGGTGATGTTGAAAGAACTGGAGTCAATTGGATAAGAGATGGGTATTGACTTGCATTTAAATTCCTGGAGGTTGTAGCCGTCAGGAAAGCAAGTATGTGAAACTATTAGTAGACAAAGAATACAAATTGTATTTTGCATGAGTTGATATGATGTGCATTCGGACAAAATGTGTAAAGCCACCATTTCGAATAGGCAATAAATGAAAACCATAACCAATAATTTTTGTTTCTTTTCATAATCGTTTCACCCCAAACAAGGCAGTACTGCTACTTGTGCAGAGAGAGAGAGAGAGAGAGATAGAGAGTGAGAGAGAGAGAGAAAAATAAGAATAAAAAGAGAGAGAGAGAAATAGAATAGGAGGAAAGCGAGAGAGAGAAATAGAATAGGAGGAAAAAGAGAGAAAGAAATATAATAGGAGGAAAAAGAGAGAGAGAATAGGAGGGAAAAAAAGAGAGAGAAATAGAATAGGAGAAAAAACAGAGAGTGAAATAGAATAGGAGGAAAAAAGAGACAGATAGAGAGAGAAATAGAATAGGAGGAAAAAGAGAGAAAGAGAAATAGAATAGGAGGAAAATAGAGAGAAAAATAGAATAGGGAGAAAATAGAGAGAGAAATAAATAGGAGGAAAAGAGAGAGCAAGAGAGAGAGAGAAATAGAATAGGAGGAAAAATAGAGAGCGAGAGAGAGAAATAGAATAGGAAGAAAAAGAGAGAGAGAGAAATAGAATAGGACGAAACATAGAGAGAGAAATATAATAGGAGGAAGAGAGAGAGAGAGAGATAAATAGAATAGGACGAAAAAGAGAGAGAGATAAATAGAATAGGAGGAAAAAGAGAGAGAGAGAAATAGAATAGGAGGAAAGATAGAGAGAAATAGAATAGGAGGAAAAAGAGAGCGAGAGAAATATAATAGGAGGAAAAAGAGAGAGAGAATAGGAGGGAAAAAGAGAGAGAAATAGAATAGGAGGAAAACCAGAGAGTGAAATAGAATAGGAGGAAAAAAGAGAGAAAGAGAAATAGAATAGGAGGAAAATAGAGAGAAAAATAGAATAGGAAGAAAATAGAGAGAGAAATAGAATAGGAGGAAAAGAGAGAGAGAGAGAGAGAAATAGAATAGGAGGAAAAATAGAGAGAGAAATAGAATAGGAGGAAAAAGAGAGAGCGAGAGAGAGAAATAGAATAGGAAGAAAAAGAGAGAGAGAGAAATAGAATAGGACGAAACATAGAGAGAGAAATATAATAGGAGGAAGAGAGAGAGAGAGAGAGATAAATAGAATAGGACGAAAAAGAGAGAGAGAGAAATAGAATAGGAGGAAAAAGAGAGAGAGAGAAATAGAATAGGAGGAAAGAGAGAGAGAAATAGAATAGGAGGAAAAAGAGAGCGAGAGAAATATAATAGGAGGAAAAAGAGAGAGAGAATAGGAGGGAAAAAGAGAGAGAAATAGAATAGGAGGAAAACCAGAGAGTGAAATAGAATAGGAGGAAAAAAGAGACAGATAGAGAGATAAATAGAATAGGAGGAAAAAGAGAGAAAGAGAAATAGAATAGGAGGAAAATAGAGAGAAAATAGAATAGGAAGAAAATAGAGAGAGAAATAAATAGGAGGAAAAGAGAGAGCGAGAGAGAGAGAGAAATAGAATAGGAGGAAAAATAGAGAGAGAAATAGAATAGGAGGAAAAAGAGAGAGCGAGAGAGAGAAATAGAATAGGACGAAACATAGAGAGAGAAATAGAATAGGAGGAAAAGAGAGAGAGAGAGAGATAAATAGAATAGAGGAAAAGAGAGAGAGAGAAATAGAATAGGAGGAAAAGAGAGAGAGAGAAATAGAATAAGAGGAAAAAAGAGAGAGAGAAATAGAATAGGAGGAAAAAGAGAGAGAGAAATAAAATAGGAGGAAAAATGGAGAGAGAAATATAATAGGAGAAAAAAAAGAGAGAGAGAAATAGAATAGTAGAAAAAGAGAGAGAGAAATAGAATAGTAGGAAAAAAGAGAGAGATAAATAGAATAGGAGGAAAAGAGAGAGATAAATAGAATAGGAGGAAAAAGAGAGAGAGAAATACAATAGGAGGAAAAAGAGAGAGAGAAATAGAATAGGAGGAAAAAAGAGAGAGAGAAATAGAATAGTAGGAAAAGAGAGAGAGAGAGAGAAATAGAATAGGAGGAAAAAAGTGAGAGAGAAATAGAATAGGAGGAAAAGAGAGAGAGAGAGAGAGAGAGAGAAATAGGAATAGGAGGAAAAATAGAGAGAGAAATAGAATAGTAGGAAAAGAGAGAGTGAGAAATAGAATAGGAGGAAAAAAAGAGAGAGAGAAATAAAATAGGAGGAAAAAAGAGAGTGAGAGAAAAAGAATAGGACGAAAAAGAGAGAAAGAGAAATAGAATAGGAGGAAAAAGAGATAGAAATAGAATTGGAGGAGGGAGGGAGAGAGAGAGAGAGAGAGAGAGAGAGAGAGAGAGAGAGAGAGAGAGAGCAAGGTACACCAAAAATAAGAAAAGGGTGGGAATCAAAGATATAGAAGATGTCAATTGACGTTGGATTTAAACTTTTGGAGATTGTCATCAGTGATAATATTATACGTAATCTTCCGTTTTTGAAATGTAGAAAAATATTTTCTCAAAAATAAAAAGGAAGATGTCAATCTTTTTCTTAATGCTAACTTCTTTATTCTCTGCTATATTGAAGGACATACATCACATAATCCAGTCTCTTCTTTGTTTCCAGCGAAATTTACCTGTCTCAGTACTCTACTCAGCTCCTGAAATGTATCCGTGGCCATGCTAATACTCCTTCGTGTCGTACTTTCCGTTCTTTGTTGTTTGAGTTTGAGTTTCGTTTAATGGCATATCAACCTCTGTGGGTTATTTAATGCCAAAAAGGTGGAGTTTTAAGGTATGTTTTTTTAATGTTCGCTTATATTGAGATTGATTTAGTCAAATTTTAATGAAAATTTACTTTATTTTTTTTTTATTTTAGAAAACTGAAAATCTCTTTTAGTTTTGTATTTAAAAAATATTTTGCTGAGAATAATTTTTCCTTAAAATGTGTTATGGAAATAATTTTCCTTCAAAAATGTATATTTTTCTTTAAAAGTCTATTTTTATGTATATATTTCTATAAAAATGTATTTTTATACTTTCATAGTGTTTTGATCCTAGTTTTGGGGTTAACTATTTTCCCATAGCTTGGACCCTAACAGGTGCTACAACTTCGGGTCAGGGTGGACCTGGGAACAACAGCAATTAAGAGGTGGTTCCATGCTCCTCACAACCTCTCAACCAGAGGCCTTGCTGCTGGATGCAGTTTACCGTCATGCCCAGGACCGTTCTTTGTTGTAACACTTCCCTGTTATCTAAATTTCTGTACCTGCCTGATTTTAGTATCCCCTGCCTGTAGTTAGGATTTTGTGCCCCTCTTTTTACTAATGACAATTTATTTTTCTTGTAGTCTATAGCCCTTTCTGAAATACAAATGCTTATTCTACAGTGAAAATGGACACTTCACTTTCAATGAAAAATTGCTTAGAAATTTTTTTATTAGTTCGTCTTGCTTTGGGATGAAGCATATCTCATGCAGCCCACTGGTCAAAAAAGTTTGCCCATGTCTGGTCTAACGGGTGAAATGTCTCAAACAAAGCAAAGAAAGAAGGAATATTCAGAGTGGGTAAAAGATAATCGTTTTAACAAAGGACGGAAATTAACTGAGACGTCAAATAACTGGCCGATGAAGACGTTGAAGAGAAAATTCCTTTTGAAAGATTTCAGGAAATATTAACTGTAAAGTAAATGCTGTGAACGAAATATGCATTTAATGATTCCTATTAATTTCAAGATCCTGTACCTAGTGCTTAAAATTCTCCCTATGGACATTAATGAATAAAACTAAAGACTTAACCTGAGAAACTTTTTTTTTTGTCAACGAATAAGCGATTTGCTGCCACAAGCGAGTATCCTACGAACAATTTGATTTCTTTCTCTTAGCTTTACCGTGGTTCTATGAGGCAATTTTTAACGGCAAATAACATAAAACGTCTAGTCGCCGCGATTTCATTATTAAAACTACAATATTATTTCAAACGAATAATTTCAGTTTAGTGCAAGGTGTGCAGTATTTTATCAGAGGATGGAAAATGTGACATCGGAATCCGAAGACATATTGAAATAGAAAAGGTGCCTTCCAAAAAAGTAAGCAAGATACTAAAAAACAGAAAACTTTAGTTAGAAATAAGAAAAATACTATTTAACTTGAGTCCCCCTAAATGGCAGTGAATGTTGGGCAGTTGATATTTACTCTTCTACCCCACTTAAGAGAGATGTGGCACAAGTTCTTTTAATGTGGGGAACCTGAGCGCGTACGTCCAGGTACTGGCCAAAACATTGCCTATCCACCGCAGTGGATAGGTTCAAAACCGGTGTAAACTGATCTTAAAACTGGTCTTATTTTGGTCATCCCGGACCCCAGCCCGAATGCCGGGGCCAGGTAAGTATGAATGTTGGGCAGGTAGCTGACCCATAAAGAGAATATCTGAGGCAACGGAAGCGTGGTTTAACAGAAGAATTCTGATTATACCATAAACGGAACGTGTACGCGTAAGCAATGAGAACGTCTTAAAAATGGAGACGAAACTGGCGCACACCTTGAATCATAAAGAGACAGTTAAAATTTCTTGGACACGTAATGAGGGAGGAGGTATTCGAAAATCTGGTGCTCAGATGAAATATCAAATCAGCGTGACACCTACCTGAGCAGCTTGTATGAATATTTAGCAGCCCCTAGTGCCACAATCATTGCAACTTTTTTTTTTAACGATTTCAATCCAAGCAAGGCAATACCACCCCCTAGTTACAGTGAAAAAAACTTTCGAAGTGCAGCTTTGATGTGGCTCAAAGCTGAGAGGCACTCAGTAGGAATCAAACTCACTACTTGAAATTATTCTAGCGAGACAATCTTGCTAACTATTACACCACATCGAGGTGCCCAAAGGAGAAGTGAAGTATAGGAATCAAAGAGATACAAGATGTCAATTAACGTTCATTTAAACTTTTGGGAATTGTTGTTATCAGGGACGCAATCAAACAGAAGGGAGTTCTACAAGCGGGAAGTGCGAGAAAAGAAAAAAATAGCGTAAAAGAGGAGGTTACATTTAACTATTTCAATGGTGGGACCATAATGCCAATCTAGTAACAAGCGTAAAAACATGTCGTCGCATACCCAGGGAAAAAAAACTCGCAAGAGCAGTTACCATGAAAATATTCGTAGAAAAGACAGAGGGAAACCACGTCACGTCGGTTAGAACGTGATTGAAGACGAGCTTCCAAGTCAGGATCGATTATATTGCAAATGCTACTTTGGATTTTGTCGAGAACCGCAAGATGAACAGAAAGAGCACTCGACTAGATATGGCAGTTGCATTCAAGTCACGAAGGAATGTTAGATTCTGACCCGACACAGTGACCCAAATATTTCTTGCAACAGAATCTACATCAGCCCCTGTGCAATCCGCTATTGGCTACTTTCATAGTCAATAGAAGAGTCTGTTCAATAATTTAGTGTTATACAGGTCGGTTGTTTTTCTACACAACACGTTCTTTCTTTCTTTCTTTCTTTCTTTCTTTCTTTCTTTCTTTCTTTCTTTCTATTTCCCTGTCGGTCTTCTAGATATACTTTTTTCCCCTTTCCTTCATTTTCTGATTTCGTTACTCTTTTGTACAGTCATCTCGTTTTTTTCCCCAAATTTCTTTCATTCAAAGCTGTCGTTCTGTTTTTTTTATTTATTAAACATGTAATATTAATTTATTGTGGAAAGTTATGGAAGGTGTAGGTCGATATTATTGGTACTATTCAGAATACGAAACATCGCCAAATTGTACGATTTTATTTGGCACTAGCATAATACACGGCATTGCCAAACTTTTTTATTTGTTTCCCTTAAGAAATTTGGATATATACCCTAAAATGGTATTAACGATATTATCTTAATACATTTTCTCATATTTACATACAACAGATTACAAAAATGTTTTTTAGATATTTTTAATACAGTTACATTAATTAAAATTTCACTGCTCGTAAAACACATATTTAGGTATTCAGTCAAACAATGAGATTTGTTTAAAACTTCAAAAAGTATCTCACGAAGAAAAAAATGATATTTAGTAACTCAAGAGTTTACAATTCATTTTTTAAAATTTACTATAGCTTTTTCTTTTATAAAAGTGTTGAAACTTTCCTAGAATGTTCCAAATTATGATGGGTTTGTTTTTTAGAACGTTCCAGATTAATGTTATGATAACTTGTAGGAATGATTACTTTTAGGGATGATTACTTTTAGGAATGATTAAAATTATTGCATCATTCTGTCAACCATCCTTTTAACTAGGTACCTCCACTGGAGTCCAGTTATTTTCCTATACCTAAAATGAAATTGAAATTTTAAAAATAAAAAATTGTTTTCATCAACATTTTAAGAAGGTAATAATTTCAAAAATAATTTTATTCATTTGTTAATGAGTACTGAAAGTTTCATTAAAATCCGACAAATATTTGATTTTTGCGAGAATTTCCAAATTAATGTGTTTGGAAACGAAAAATTGAGTTACGAAAAAAAATTACGTAATCAATTATAAAATAGACGTAATATTTTTAACCACGCTAAATCCAAATCAAAAACAAAATTTTCTGACAAAATTTCGAAAATGTTAAAAGGGATTAAAAAATTTTATAAAATAATTAAAATTTACTTTGATCTTTCCTCTTCATAATATTATAAACGTTTTGGATAGAAAAAGTTCCTTTATTAAGTTTTTAACCTTTTTAAACTTTTTTTTATGCTGGATTTTTGATACGTAATGGAGGTACCTACTTTTAACATTGACAATATGGAAAAAGCAAAATAATTGATCACAATCTCCGTAAACGTAGCGTTGATATTAATAGAAATAAATTTGGTTATAAGAAGATAGCAATTAGTCAGTTAAATGTGCCATTGGGTTCAGTTAGTAAGATAGTTTCATCACTGTACGTGTCATTTCATTGGTGCTCTGATCGTCCTAGGAAGGTACCGGAACATTTGGCAAAATTATTGGCGAGAAAAGTTGGCAACAGGCCCGAATTAACTTCAAGGAGGAGTAGAAGTAGTGGAGTAAAAGCGAGTAAGGATACAATTAATCGTTCACTTTATCGACATGAAATGTTTCTGAGGACCCCAAAGAAAAAAACACTTCGTAAGCAAAAACACGTTCTTGCTAGACTGGATTTTGCCAACGAGCATTGTGTCAAACCTGCAGCATTTTGAGAAAATATACACCTACGGCCATAATTATTAGGCAACCCCAGTTTTTAAAAAGAAATGAGTATTTTAGTATTTATTGCCAAGTGGATATTCTAAATGAAAATAGAATGGTTCTTTTTTTAACGCTGCACAATGATATGAGCATCAAATGAACTGTTCCGGTGTCCAGTTTTTGCGATCTGTTATCCATGGTATTCTCTTCTTATTGGCAAGGCCAACGCAAAGGCTTCCTGGCTGCCTTGTAAAATTTTGCAAAGTAATAATAACAAAAGAACCATTCTATTTTCATTTAGAATTATCCACTTGGCAATAAATACTAAAAATAGTATGAAATACATAATTTCTTTTCAAAAACTGGGGTGGCCTAATAGTTATGGCCAGTAGTGTATATGTATAGCAAATCTAGAGGGTGCGATGGGTAAATTGTCGCTATTTGCCTTGTAAAATTTTACAAAGTAATAATAACAAAAGAGCCATTCTATTTTCATTTAGAATTATCCACTTGGCAATAAATACTAAAAATAGTATGAAATACATAGTTTCAATCTACAGGGTGCGATGGGTAAATTGTCGCTATTTGCCTTGTAAAATTTTGCAAAGTAATAATAAGAAAAGAACCATTCTATTTCCATTTAGAATTATCCACTTGGAAATAAATACTAAAAATAGTATAAAATACATCTTTCTTTTAGAACTGGGGTGGCCTAATAATTATGGCCGGTAGTGTACTTTTGTTAGACGAAACGAAATTTTTCCTTTTGATAGAAATGCTGTAGTAAAGATCTGCAGAGAGAAGAGCACTGAATTTTCGCCGAAGAATACTATCACAACGGTAAAATTTGGAGCAAGGTTTATCATGATAATGGGTTGCTTTAGTGACCAAATTCTAGGAACCATTGAAATAATAGAAGGGAGAATGAAAGAAGCATATTATAGGGATATTTTGGATGAGAAATTTACGTCAGAGAGCGCAACTGCTGGGCGTAAAACCAAGTTGGGTCTTTCAACAAGATTACGATCCCAAACATACTGCGAAACTTACAGAATGATAGTTAAGTTCAAATAGGATCAGTCAGTTAAGTCCCATACCTGATACACGCTTTGGGCAGAAGATTATGCCGCAGTAGGTTGGCATTGCTATAGAACCCAATCTGTCCAATTATTTGACGCATAGCTAGTGGGAGAAGAGATGTATTATATTATTACGTAGTAATGAGTGGGGGATCAGTTTAGAACTTCATAACAATAGAAAAACTATCCCCCACTTTATGAATTGTAGAAGCCTTAGTCATGTTTTCAACTATTATATTCATATCAGTCAGTTAAGTGCCATACCTGATACACGCTTTGGGTGCCATACCTGATACACGCTTCTAAAGAGACATGACTAACTGGGCAGATTATCCCGCCGTAGGTTGCCATTGTTTCTACACTAGGCTGGTTGCCGGCCAAGACTATAGAACCCAATCTGTCCTATTTTTTAGCCCATAACTGAAGGAAAGAGACTGATTAATACCTTTTCCAGTGGTATTTGTGCGTAAGTGAATGCAAGGAATTCAACTGGGATTCGAACTCGGCTTTCCGGTATGTCGTTACTAGTCGATATCCACTGCATCACAACGTTCTAAAATGGTCAATCAATCTCCAGATGTCAATCCATTTGAACATTTATGAAGAGAACTTCAACTGAGAATTTAAAGAAGGAAAACCGCAAAACCTGCATGGACTAAAGAAATTTTGTCTTGAAGAATGGAAAAATATTAGCCAAGAAACGCTTAGGAATTTCTTTATGGACAACTTTAAACGCCTACATGCTGTAATTCGCAATAACGGTTACACTAAGAGATATTAATAGATGATTTAATAAATGTATTGTGAACTTTTATGTTGTTAAATATTGGGTTTTCTTCGTGGGTCATTTTTTATTGTTTATTTTTTTAAAAATTTGATTGCTTGACTAAACATGTGTATTATTGGCAGTAAACTTTTCTTTAATCTGTGTTAGAAATACTTAAAGAAACATTTTGATAATGTGTTGTAAACGTTTGCGTGACATTTTAGTTCGGTCGTTGCTTATTTCATATACAGCATATTTCTTAGAATCGGAAAGAGACAGATGCAATTTACAGGACAAGTAATGAAATGCCCTTGGGAAAGGTATTAATCCGTCTATGTGTTAAATAGCAGGACAGATTGGGTTCTATAGCCTTGGTCGGCAACCAGTCTACCGAAGAAAGCAATGGCAAACTACTGCGGGATAATCTTCTGCCCAGTCAGTCATGTCTCTTTCGAGACATGATCGCCCAAGCGTGTTTTACGTGTGGCACTTAACTGACTAAATGAGGAAAGAAGCATTGGAGAATCTGACACAGAGAGGTTATATTGAAGGCAAGAGTGACAGAAGAATGAGGCGAGTAGCCTATCTAACGCGTAAATAGATGTCTGAACATCTATTTACGTGATATATATATATAGCGAAGAGACAAACATCTGTTTGTCTCTTCGCTATCAGGAGAGATAGCGAAGAGACAAACAGTTCACTCATGTACTGATCGAAAACAGTACATAAAAGAGGAATTTAGGAATGTCGACATTAGTTACATCTCGTTTTTTCGTTTACTTCAGGCTCTAATGTAAATTATATTGTGGCTATTATATCCAAGGACTAAAGCATGTTTATTTTTCTGCTTTGTATTCTAGTTTCCGTCATGTAGTCCATGTTTTTCCTTATTTTAATATACATATATAATTTCTCCAAGAAAAGTACAAGACCTTCTACAGAAGGTAGCTGTGGAGAGTGACAAAAACGACTACAAACAAACATTAAGAAAACTGAATGCATGGTCTTCAGCAAAAAGAGTCACCCAAAATGCCAAATACAGGTGGAGAATACGGAAATCAAGCAAGTACAATAATTAAAATATCTCCGAAGTGTTCTAACAGAAGCTGAGTAAATTACTAAGACACAGGAAAATTTCACTAGAAACAAAGAAGAGAGTGCTAAATTGCTATCAGTTTTTCAATACGACAGTGAATGATGGACAATATGATAGAAGATGAGGAAAAGACTTGAAACCACGAAAATGTGATTCTACAGAAGGATGCTGCGGATATCATGGACCGAGGATGTGAGCAACGATGAGGTGTTGGAAAAAATGGCAACCTAAAGAAAACTAATTGTGAGCATCAGGAAGAGACAACTGCACTTCCTAAGATATGCAATGAGGAAGCAGAGCTTGGAGAACCTGATACTAATGGGCCAGATAGAAGGAAAAGGAGACAGAGAAAGGCAGGGGATAACATATTTACAGGGCCTGATCAGGTGGATGAAGGAACGGGGGTTGCGAGGTGTAACAGGATAAAACATACTAAGAGCCACAAGGGATAGGGAGACGTGGAAATCCATGATCGTCTACGTTCTGAAAGGACACGGCACATAGAAGAAGAAGATACTTCTCTAATAGACGTTTATCCATGTGCGTATTTAAATTTTGTTAGAAAATTGTTGTTTAAAAGGACTTATTTTACGATATATTACTTTGTCTTTGTTTGCTATTTTGTCATTTTCACTGTAGAAGTGGGAGGCGTCTTCTTTGTACGTCGAGCGTGTCCAGTGTAGTTATAGGGAGATGGCTATGCTTATTAATTCGGCCTTGTGTCATACATAACCGAAGCCCCTACAGCTTACAGATTTTATCCAGAATTATCAGGTTTTCACCAGAAGGTTGGAATGTGTGAAATATGGAATAGTGGAAGAATAAAATATACATTTTTCATGTTAAAAAGAAGTTTATTAAAAAAAATAGAATAACAAGAGTAGATAATAGTTAAAAGTTCAATGAGAAAATAAATGGTATCAAGAGTTCGTACAAATGTTCTTAGTAGTAATTTGTTGAAAAGAGTTTATGCTTACGTAGGTATGTATCTATTAGCGTTGTTCAGTAGGGGTGTCTTTGAAAGGAGAAATAGAAGGAAAAGGAATCAGCACACGAGAAAGAAGGAGAAAGATGACGATGTGCGCGCGACCTTATGTCCGGGTCGTGTTTAAAGTTTCTCCCGTTTTCTCTCTCACTGCTCCCATCTCTAACTGAATGACGTTGATCGAAGTTATTTATATATATATCCTTAAAATTTTTCGCACTGGATTGCGAAATCTTTATGGTCTTGCAAATCGCTCCCATTGATCAGAAAACCAATTTAACATCTACTAGCGAAATCCGCTTTCGACTTTCTCTGTAAGCACGAGGTCAATCTTTTATATATGCGGTAAAACCAGGATTTCACACTTCATTGTGAAGTTTTGTAAAAGTGAAGAAGAAGATTGATTTTAATTCCTAATTTCCTATGCGCAACACCACTATTCCTGTGTCTTCGACTGACAACCCGATCATTGGTACATTTCGCCAGCTTAATATACTGGAATGTAAAAGATTTTATTTTCATCCAGCTCAATTGGTTTGCCAATTTGAATTGCCAAAAGAAGCAGATATTTTTGGAAGATTCAAATAAATTTACGTTACTTGGTTGCGTTATTCACTTTGAACCGTTTTGGATGTTTTCTTTGGTTTCTCTTTTTTTTTCTCTCAGATGTACTTTGTCGGTTTTAATCTTTTCCCCTAATAAGTAATGAATTCCCTTCCGGACTTTAACTAAGTCAAAACTTAGGTACATTGAATATTTTAGCAATTAAACTAGGAAACTCATTATCAAAAGAATGCCTAGATTATAAAGATTCGAAAAAGCCAGATTTGAAAAAAGAAATATGAACAATTAAATATATTTTTTAATTTTATTTAAACAAAAATTGTTATTTTGGGCAAGCTGTAAGATGTATGACTAATTTTTTGGCATCCATCTTCGTCCAAAGTGTTATGCCTAATCTTCTAATGGCGGAGCAACAGGCCCACACGGGAGTGACAGTTTCGATTGCAACCAAAGCATGCGAACACTCTCTACCCTGATGTTGCCGGTTGTTTTCTGTCTTCTGAGCAAGCTTCACTCTCCTCGCTCCAGGCATCGGTACAGATCGCTTCTTCAGCTTCAGCGATAGTTGGCGATGTCTTCTTACCTCTCGAAGACTTCTCGAAATCCATGTCTATCGCCCTCGTGTCACCCTTGAAGACGTCATTGAAGTGAAGATAAGGTCTCCCTCGTGCCTCATTTAGAAGGACGTTCAGAATTATCCCATCACCATGCTGTTGCTTTTTTTTTAATCATTTCACCCCAATCAAGGCCGGACCTCTACTAGTGCACTAGGGGGTACAGTGAGAGAAAAGACTGGGAACAGGGGGTATTGAAAAAAGGGTAAAAGAAGAATATGATTCAATAAAATTAAAGGTGACAGTTGACGTTGCATTTAAATTTTTGGATTTTCCAGTTATCAGGGAAACAGGTAAACGGAAGGAAATTAGCCATGCGAGGAAGTGCAAGGAAAGAAATTGTTGTAGTAGAATTGGTGGTTACATTTAACTATTTAAGCGGTAAAAGGGTGGGACCTAAGTGATAATCTAGTAGCCGCATAAATTCATGTTGTCCGGGCACCTGGGCTAAAGAAATCATCAGACCATCCGGTTTGTGCTGTCGTGGTGACAGTAGATATAAATGATTAAAATATATATATTCAATGTTACAATTTTACAAAATATTTGTACGTTAAATACTTGCTCTCTCTCTCTCTCTCTCTCTCTCTCACACACACACACACACACACACACACACACAAAACAACAAATGTCTGATATTGGTTTCCTCTTTTCTTCTATGTGCCCTGTCTTTTCAGGACGTAGGCGAACATGGTTTTCCGTGTCTCTCTATCTCTGGTGGCTCTTAGTATGTTTTATCCTCTTACCACAAACAACCCTCGTTCTGTCATTCACCTGATCAGGCCCATCAAATATGTTATCCACTGCTTTACTCTGTCTCCTTTTCTCTTTATCTGGCCTGTTAGTGTCAGGTTCTCCAAGTCCTCCTTCCTCATTGTATGTCCCAGGAACTTTTGCTGTCTTTTTCTGATGCTCAGTTTTAATTTCCTTTTTGTCTCCATCTTTTCCAAAACCTCACCATTGCTCAAATGCTCGGTCCATGATATCCGCAGCATCCTTCTGTAGAACCACATTTCAATTGCTTCATATTCTTCCTTTATCTTTGATGATATTGTCCAGCATTCACTGCCATATTGAAGAACTGACATCACGTAGCAATCCAGTACACGTTTCTTTGTTTTACTCTCTCGCAATACTCTACTCAACTTCTGGAACGCGTCCTTCGCCATGCGAATTCGCCTTCGGATTTCTGTGTCGCACTTCCCGGGTATTTAAATTTTTGTACCTGCTTCATTTTAGTATCACCACCTATATTTGCCATTTTGGGCTGCTTCTTTTGCTGATGACTAATCATTTGGTTTTCTTGCAGTTTATTTGTAATCCTTTCTTGTCACTCTCTTCAGTTACCTTCTATAGGGGGTCTTGTAGTTTCCTTTCTGTGTCTTCTCTCAGAACTGTATCATCTTCGTACCTTATGTTGTTCAAATTCTGGCCTCCGATAACAAATCCTGGCATAACATCTAGGGTCCTCAAAATATTCTCGCTGTACAAGTTGAATAGATCCGGTGAAAGACACATCCTTGTCTTACGCCCCTTTCTATCTTTGTATATCTGCTAAAATATCCTTAATTTCAGAGGACCGAGACGCACTGAGGAAATCCGAATTTTATATTTTACATTACGTCTTTCACGTTTAATTTGCATATTGATCTTTCTTCTCTCCTCCACTTCCTGTTTATTTTTTCTTTTGTTTTCTTATTTTGGTTCCACTCATTGTTTTAGTGCTAACTGTTTAGCCATTTTTGTTCATGCATTTTCGCTTTTATTTTTTTCTTTCATTCATTTAATAATTTTCCTCGAATGTCTTTCACTCCGTTCAATTTTATTTATTTCTTTTTATGTCATTCTCTCTTTTCCCTTTTCTTTTTATTCTTTTCCTTCTGAGAACAAAAGAATCATTCTTTGTTCATTTTTCATATTTCTATTTGAACCAAGAACCAATATCTTTCTCAATCTATTTTTTAATTCTATTTTCCGATTTTATTTAATGATAATTCTTTTTACAGTGTATATTCTTTCTTTCTTTCTTTCTTTCTTTCATTTTCCATTTATTATTCTTTCTATTGTTGGTAGATATCTTCCTTCCTTTTCTTTCTTTCTCTTATTGTTCTTTTTATTTTTGATCGACATTTTCTTTCTTTCTTTTCTACTTTTTATTCTTTGTATTTTTTGCCGATATTTTTGCTTCTTTCTTTTTTCATTTATTATTTTCGCTATTTTTACCAGATATATTTTATCTTTCTTTTTCGTTTTATCTCATTTCATCAGATACTCAGTAATTTTCTTCCTCTAATTTCATTCTTTCTACAGATAGTCCCTTCCTCTCTTTCTTTTTTCTTTCTTCTTTTCTTTTTCTTTCTTCTTTAATTTTGTACGTCTTTTTATCATTCGTTCATTTTTTTAGCTTTTCTTTCTTTCTTTCTTTCTTTCTTTCTTTCTTTCTATTCCTTGCATCCTTTTAACATCATCATGTTTGTTATTTTTTCTTTCAGTAAAATCTATTTTTCTAAAATCTTCCTTAGAAAACGTATGGCATTGACTTCTAGTCCGACCTTCAAAAAACTTTTCCATTTAAGAACATGCAA
>JBBBDQ010000820.1:1407500-1412500 GCA_037127315.1 Ascarosepion bandense | reverse complement strand
TTAACGACTTGTTCGAAATGCTCAGCAACGTCGACATTTTTGGGAAAGACATTAAGATAATCAAGAACCTATATTGTCAGCGAACCGCTTGCATACGGAGAGGAACTGAATTCAGCAGGTATAAAAAAGTAGAAAGTGGAGTAAGACAAGGATGTGTTTTCTCACCGGATTTATTCAACCTGTACACTAAAACAATTCTGAGAGAAAAAAAAGTCCTTGCCAGAATTTGGTAGTAGCAGCCACAATCTCAACATTATAAGAACACGAATGACATAGAGGTGAGAGCAGACATGAAAAAAAAAAATATAATAAAGGCAGGCCCTCTAGTAAGAGAAAGCAAGAAAAAATGATTGATCATAGACATCAAGAAAACTGAATGTATGGTCATCAGCAAAAAGAAAACCCCAAAATGTCAATTACTGATCGGAGAAACTAAAATTTAAAAAAAAAGAAATGAAATTTAAATACTTGAGAAGCGTTCTGATAGGGGATGGAAAGTGTTACACTGAAATCCGAAGACGCATTTCAGAAGCTAACCAGAGTATTGAAAACCAGGAAAATCTCATTGAAAACAAAGAAAATACTGCTGACTATCATATCATATCTGTCCTTCTGTATAACAGCGAATGTTGGAACATCATTACAAGGATGAATGAGAGGCTCGAGACAACAGAAATATAGTTCTGCAGAAGGATGCTGAGGATACCATAGAGCAATGACGAGGTGTTAGAGAGGATCTAAACGAGAAGAAAACTCATACTTAACATCAGAAAGAAACAGTTGAGGTTACTGGGACACGTAATTAGGAAAGAGGGCTTAGAGAATCTCATACTCACATAACGGATAAAGGAGAGACAGGGAAAAGCAGCGCGTGACATACTTGATAGGCTTGAGCAAATGGATGGCGGAGCGGGATTTGGGAGAGGTACCAAGAGGAAAGAATGTGCGTTGCGTTACAGTGGATATCGGCTTGAAACGATAAAATTGGGGAACCGAGTTAGAAATTCCAGCTGAATTCCTTGAATTCACTTGCGCACAAACACCCTTGGGAAAGGTATTAATCCATCTCTTCCCTCCAGTTATGGGTTAAATAACAGGACATATTTGGGTTCTATAGCCTTGGTCGGCAACCGGTCTACCGCAGAAAGTAATGGCAACTTACTTCGGGATAATTTGTTTACCCAGTCAGTCATGTCTCTTTCGAGATGTGATCGCCCAAGCGTGTATCACGTATGGCACTTTACTGACTGACCAAGAGGAAAATATCAAGAGCGACATGGGACAAGGGATCGCCTACATCCTGAAAGAACACGGTACATGAATAAGAAGGATGTGTGAATAACAATGATTAATTGAGAAAGATAGGGAAATTATTTCCCGTTTACTTTCCTACACTATCTTTATTCAGAGTTTTAATTCTTCTATAATGATTATAAACCAAGCCTAGTGATATGTCTTGGAAAGTGATATATATATATATATTTTTTTTTTCGATCTTCCTTTGAGTAATGAGTAATATATATATATATATATCATTCGAAGCAGTTAAGCGGTTTAGGGAAATATAACCGGGTAGGACAATGTAGTACATACACGTAATGGACGGTACTCGTCGTATGCAGTATCCTGAGACGTAGGCGTAGTTAGTAGACGTAGACCAATAGTTGAAGACCTGTAGACCTCTAGTCGTATGGACGTAGTCCTCTAATCGTAAACCTCTGGGTCGAAGATCTCTAGTGGTCGACCTGTAGTGGTATATACGTATGGACGTAGACCTCTCTGCGTCCTCGCCTTCGTCTGTATTTATAGCTGACACCAGCCAATCACATTACTGTGATGGTGAGCCAAGGTGTATGCGTAGTCATCACATATTCATTACATAACCTAGTCTATCCTGCTATATAACTCATAGCTGCAGGATGTTTTCATGAAAGGTGACCCAACAAAAAAGTCAATGATTTCTTTTTTCTGCGCCATTCACGTTTTCACTTCCAATCCCTTTGTCGTTGTACTTATAACTTCACATTTTAACATATTTCAAAATGTTCACAGTTTTTCGAAAATTGATTTCTCGACAGCAGTTGCAAAGGTATCGGCTCTTTCATCATCGATTTTGTCCTCAGTTTAATAGAATGAATGCACAGAGTCGACAAACAGATGATAGAATTAATCTTAGGCGAATGAAAATCTATGGATATTTTATTAAGATCCAGTGAAGATATCAAGCAACGTATGCAAAGTTGCATGAGAATCCGCCCAAAACAAAGGAAATAAGAGTTTATAATGTTTAATAATAGCATATTTCGCTGATGAACCAAGGACCTGACCCGGAGGTCAATATTCAATAGAAGCGATGCCGGTTTTGGCACCGAAGACAAGAAAGGTCAAAGCACCGACTGATTTTCTGCTGTAAGAATCTATTAATATTCCAAGGGTGGGTTGCGTAAGACTTCATCTGATTGGTTTGAAAAGGTTGTTCTTCACTGATATTTTTGTATGTATAATGAAGGGAAGTACGCATTGAGAAAATTGGCTGGAGATGATTTTTTATCATTCGCCAGTTGTTCAGTTTCTTTAAATATGAAAATGATTTTCGAATGAATGCTAATGTATTGCAAATTAGGACGATAAAAAGAGTTGTCAATCGTCAGGAAATAATTAAAATGGTACGGAAACTTTCTTTATATCTCTCTCTACCTTTATATATATATATATATTAGTCATCCACATACAAGCCTGTTTTGCTGTATCACAGCTCATCAGTGTGGCTAGACTATTTCACTTACTTTTGGCCGGGACCGAAACTCGATCGATTTTGTGTCAGTCGGAGTCGCTACTCCCTAAACACCGACGCATGGAATCAAGGAACAGAAATTTTAACGTGTTGTATGTAAGCAGTGTATGCACACGCTAGTCACCGAAAGAACTCAATTCATTTCTGAAGAGTCACGCATATAGCAGAAGTGGAACCTGTTTTTAAAATTTTCTTCTCCAGATATCTCAATCGTAATGAGAGCATAATATATTAGTCATCCACATACAAGCCTGTTTCGTTGTATCACAGCTCATCAGTATATTTTCTTGAACAAATTATTTGAAACAAAAGGAATGTTTTCCTATGATTATTCACACTTTTGCTGATCACGTAGACGTCGTCTATTGGCGTTGTTTTCTCTTCAAACTGCATTTTTCTTTACGTTTTGGACTGATAACGTCAGTTTGTTTTTTGCCTTGATAACACGATTGACAGTTGAAAAACTGACACTAACAATATCGGAGACCTCGCCGTAAGAGTTGCCAGTCTGTTCATGCAACCTTACAATATTTTCGATCTTCCTTTGAGTAACATTTATTTAAAAAACTGGCCGTAGGACAAACGAATCGACAGTCGAAACAATAGTGTCTAGGCTTGATAAAAGACGGATGGTGAAATATTTTACAATGCCAAACAAGCTTCATCATACACCCTCCCCCAAAAAGATTCATATTAGTTTACACCACTGCAAATGACCCAATCTGAGGAAATCACAGAAATCGATTACATCCTGTCACTCCAGCGTGTCTAGAACAGACTCTAAGGTGAAAAAAGGAAACTAAAGCAGTTGTTTCAATTAATATATATGTGTGCATGTATGTGTGTGTGTGTATGTGTGTGTAATAAAAAACTTATGGTCAATATTACTATTTGCCATTAATATACGTAAAATATAATTTAATGCATGATAAATTTAACATAATTTTTGTTTATATATATATATATATATATATATATATATATATATATATATATATCCGAGTGAGTATAGAATGAGGAGAGAAAAGAGAAACATTTTTTCCGTCCAAAACATTAATTTAAAACAGTGCTCGATATATGATGTATAGAGCAGTGAATATTTATTATAAATTATGTTTTAGAACATGTATATAATTTCTTCTATATATGTCCTCTTCCCTACAAAATTGTAGGGAATAGAACATATATAGAAGAAATTATGTACATGTTCTAAAACATAATTTATAATACACACACACACACACACACACACACACACACATATATATATATATATATATATATATATATATATATATAAAGAAAAAACAGAAAACACAACAATCACTAAACATAATATTATGGTGAAACACACCTATTCTATAATGAATATACTCTCTCACCTAATTTAAGTAGGAGTAATAAGAGGGACGAGTGTCAGTACATGTTGGACGATAGTAGTCGAGAGTTAGTCGAATACGAAAGTTGTCAGCGACCTGGCAATATTTCACTGCGTAATACATATCAAGTTCCTAACGTTTTGTACGTCGAACCTATTAAGATTGACTTTAGCACAAATACTAGCCTCCACGGCGAAAATAACTCCACAACACAAAAAGAGAGAAAAATCACACACTAAGCCTAAAAAAAATACAAATGTACACAAATATATAAGAAAAAATATGCAGCACCCATACACGCAAGAAAACAAACACTTAATCATGACCTCAAAAATTAAATAAGGCATATACACAGTAAAAAGAGATCAGCTCAACATAAATCAGTTAGGTTGATATATACACGAGCAAGCTTAAAAATAGCCTATGCAATATGAAGTAATTAACCACCTACAAATACTACACTACTTAAGAAACAACAAAAAAACAAAACAAAAAAAAACAAAAGATAAACAATACAACATTCTTTCAGCAAAATTGTTAATACCATTATTACGTTTATGACTGTAGGTTTTATTATTAAAATTGTTGTTGTTGGAATGAAATTTGATTTACGTGTCATCTATAGAATCAGTGTGCCCATTATAAATAAATGCTTGTTATATTTTATTTAATTATTTAAGGAATAATATTTCAGATGATGAAATTTGTTCTGCTCTTTGCATTAGGTTATTTATCTTTTCCGAAGCAGTTTTTGATTAGAAGGCTATAATATTGACTAGTAGACTTTTTAGCAGTCACTTAAGTACCATATGTGATACACATTTGGA
>JBBBDQ010000820.1:1347500-1400000 GCA_037127315.1 Ascarosepion bandense | reverse complement strand
CCCGGCAATTTATTCGGTATACACCTGCTTGTTCATCATTATGATTTCGGGTATTTTTAGATCTGATAATGTGCTTGTTTTTTCTGTTATAACTCTAATTTATGTTCGCCATTTTGCCTGATATTTGGTACGTAATATCTCGTAAAGTTGTTTTAGTTGTATGTGGAATATAAATTAAAACTCAATCATTTATCAAAGTTCAAAATGACCCTATACAAAAGTATTGGATACATGACACTTTGTTCAAATTTCCAATCAAAACATTGTATTTTAAAAACTTTAAATATTCAAATTTTTGATATTATTGGAATGTTATCTCTGACCAATCCTGAGAAGCACACACTTGCTTACAAGATAGTGTTACTAATCATTTAACTCTTTGAATTGCATTCTGCAATTCAAGGATTAAAAATGGCAAAAACTAAAGAAATATCCAGAGATATGAAAGATAGAATCATTGAACGTCACAAAGGAGGACAAGGTTACGAAAAATTAGCAAAGAAATGAATCTAGCACTAAGCACAGCAGGAAATATCATCAGAAAGTATAAGAAGTATGGCGACGGTACAGCAAACCTTCCAAGAAATAGAAGACCGAGAAAAACAAATGAGAGGACTTCAAGGTGGATCAGCAGAAAAAAAAAAAAAAAAAAAAAAAAAAAAAACACTTCATTGCTCGTTCTGGAAATAAAACTTATCTTGAGGGTGCTGGAATTAATGTAAGTAAGGATACCATTAGTAGAGCCCTATATCGTACAGGCTTTCATTAAAGATCACTAAGAACAGTGCCTTTACTGAAAACCAAACATATCAAGGACTGATTAAAGTTTGTCGACAATTATTAAAAGAAAAGTATGCAGTTTTGGGAAAAGGTAATCTAGTCAGATGAAACGATATTGAACTATTCGAAAGGAACACAGCGACAGGTATTTGCCGAAAAAATGGCACTGCCTTCAACAAGCACAATACCATCCCCACTGTTAAGTTTGGGGGTGGTTCCATTATGATATGGAGATGCTAAGGGCACTGGTGAGTTACAAGTTATCCATTGTAGAATGAATGGCAGAATGTACAGCGAAATTCTAGAGAAGAACCTTCAGAAATCTGAAAATTCTTTAGGACGTAGTCAGATTTTTCGTGCTTCAACACGAGAATGATCCCAAACATACCGCAAAACTTACAAAGGAATGGTTTGAAAATAATGGTATTAGTACTCTTAATTGGCCAAGTCAGTCTGCTGAATTGAATCTAATTGATAATTTGTGGAATACTTTGAAGGTTAAAGTTCATAAGCGGAATCCACAAAATATCAAGCAATTAGAGAACTTATGCAAAAAAGAATGGGGTAGATCAGTGTGGAAAACTTGTAGCAAACTATAGAAAGCGACTGGAAGCAGTGAAACAAAACAGAGGCTACACAACAAAATATTAAATTGATGTATCCAATACTTTTGCATAGAGTAATTTTGAACTTTGATTAAAAAAAAAATGGATTCAGCTTTGAGTTTTTAATTTTTTTCCATATACAACTAAAACAACTTTACGAGATACCAAATATCAGGCAAAATGGTGAACATAAACTAGAGTTATAACAGAAAATAACATGCATCCAATACTTATGCGTGTCACTGTATATATAAAGGAAGAAGTGATTTGTTTGAAGAGAAGAAACTATTTATATTATAGATCAATGTAAAAATAATCAAAAGTTCAGAAATGGCCGCGTACTTCAGATAATGATTTGTTTAGGTTAATATTTTTTTTATCGATTTATTTTCTTTGATTTCTGGTGAATATTCATCTCATTCCGGGCTTCAACCAGTGACCTATGGTCGGAAATGGCCACATGACATTTACTACTGAGCATTTTTTGTTAACAAAGAAAAAACCCTGAGATTGAAGCTATTAGGTGCGTGTTCTTTGTACGTTGGGGTTTAACACTGTAGCCGTGGGGAGATGGTTAACGTTTCTTGGTTCGGCCTTGTGTCATACAGAACCGAACTCTCTACAGCTTACAAGTTTTATACAGAATTATCAGAAGGTTTTCATGGTTATCAGAAGGTTGTTTGTCGGCAGGTTGGAATATGTGGAATTGTGTGGAATAATGTAAGAATAAAATATACATATTTTTCATTTTAAAATAGAGATTTATTAAAAGAAGGAAGAAAAAGAATTCAAAGCCATTAATGTTCAATGAGAAAGTTAAGGGTACCAAGAGTTCGTACAAATGTTCGCAGTAGTAATCATTGAAAGAGTATATGCGTACATACATATGTATGCATGTATTCAGTACGAATGTCTTTGGATGGAGAAGAAGAAGTAAAAGAAATCAGCACACGAGAAGAGAAGAGAAAGAGAACAAGGTGCGACCTGACCTTATCTCCGGGTCTATTGGAAGTTGAAGTTACATTTTTGTTGTTTCGTCTCGCGGCTCAAATCTGACTGACTGATTGGTGCTGACCGGGGCCTTTTATCATATTGACATTTTTCGCACTTGATCATGAAGTCCCTTGGTCTTGCAAGTCACTCCCATTGGTCAGCAAATAAGTTTAACACCTACTTGCAAAATCTGGTTTCGACTTTTTCTTTAACCTTTTTTCTATTTGGGAAAAAACCAGGATTTATCAAAAGTCATTGTGAATTTTTGTAAAAGTGAAAAAGGTTAATTATTAATTTCTTATTCCACTACAAAATTACACATATTTTACATAGATAAAGCCCTTCGTAAGATGTGAGTTGAAGATTTTCAAAGATACATTAGAATCTGCAGAGACATATATGTAAATAAGAAGTCCATTCTGGTTTATGGTTTTGGTGAAGATGTTTGAGTGATTAGATTTTATTGATTTGGCTGTGTGTATGGTTAAGTTGCATCTATGTGTTGCGGGCCTTATCTCCATAATTGTATCTCGGCGATATTCATATCCCCACCGTGCAAACTGATACAAGATGGCCAATTGTTTTTGGTTATTTTTACAGTATCTATATTTTGTGTTAATACACGTTTTCAGTTTGCAAGCATTGTCTGTGTGCAGAAGAATAAAACTCCGGTTTCAGCTTTCAACGCTGCACTAACTGCCGATGGGTACGGGATTTGTCTACATCAGCTTTTGGTACGAGCCGTGTACTGAACATGGGCAGGCTTATTTGACATTTTTCTGCATTTGCTACATTGCATTTGCTTCTGATTAGTCTTTTAGCTTATTTGCGACTGCAATGGATGTTAGTCAGTTAAGTGCCATACGTGATACACGCTTTGGCCGATCATGTCTCGAAAGAGACATGACGTACTGGGCAGAAAATTATCCCGCAGTAGGTTGCCATTACATTCTGCGGTAGACTGGTTGTCAGCCAAGGCTATAGAAGCCAATTTGTCCCATTATTTAACCCATAACTGGAGGGAAGAAACGGATTAATACTTTTCCCAAGAGTATTAACGCGTAAGTGAATGCAAGGAATTCGGCTGGAATTCGAACTCGGCTCTCCGATTTCTCGTTCCGAGTCGATATCCAATGCACCACAACGCACATTCGCAATGGATGTATTATGGTTTATCTTTACCCAATTGAAATTTCTTTTTGAATCTGTTGGCTTCTTTTATTACTGAATAAAGTCTTTTTTAATTCTTTCCTGTTCTTTCATACATATCATCTTGTTTTTGTAGTTTCCTGGTATCTTTGAAGACTGATTATTATGGGTACTACGAAAGTACCCCTGCCGTTTAAAATGACGGCAAAATATTTAAAAGATTTAATTAGCTGTTTCCTTACAAGTTATCCCCTCTTGAGCATGAAATGAAAGGATATATATATATATATATATATATATATATATATATATATATATATATATATTCGTCCTTATTATAATAGAGATATTTCTTCACTACTCGACGATACAAAATAATAAACAGAGCAAACACATGGCAAGAGCTTTAATAACAGGTAATAATTTTACTGGAAAATCTTTTAGAGACATGGTTCTGCCAATTTTTTATTCGTTCTTGAATTTGCAATGAATATCATTTATTGAGTTAAAATATCACCAGAGTGCATTCCTATATAAAAAAAATATTAATAAAGTCTACAAAAAGACTAAGACGTATATTAAGGGATTCCACTGAGAATTAATACAAAAACGTTTTCATTCATGAAGTAGTTGTAAAATAGAGAAATTAGAAATAGAACGTTTGGAAGATTCTAGAACATTGGAATATATTCGAAAAAAATCTAGATGATTCGAGAAGCATGCTAATTAGGTGCTAGCCCCTATAAAAATAGTTTTTTTTAAGAGAGTTCTCAGTTGTAAAAAGGGAATTTATGGTCTTATCAACTCCGGCTTCTGATTCGTGCATTATTTTATCCAGCCGAAAGAATCTCTATGAAAAGTTACCGACCAACAAAAACCCAAAAGAGAACCTCATGGAACTAATCTGGTAAACAGAGTTCTTTGAATATTTTCATTGACCAAACTAAAAATTATTTTATATATACATATATATGTAGATTTCCAGTAATAGCACTTAGAGTACTTCGCTAGCCTTAACGTGTTAAAAATACTTGACCTTCACTTTTCCTTCTCTCTCGTAACACTTCGCCAGTAGACCTAGACTTCTACGTTTACTGTTTTTATGCCACAGTTATATCTTTGTATATGTTTTATTTTGGGTTTTTATTGCAGTCCTGTGTTTTAATAAATCTTTTTCTTTTCTTTTGTTACAACTTCCAACACGTAACAACAATGAATGTCACAACTTTTATTAAGTTAAAATTAGTAACATTTTTTTTAATAGGGGTAGATAGGCTCTCCTATCCGGCGGTCCATACTCCTTCTCCACCTTTACTTGAGCAGAAGTAGAGGCTCATTCCATTTTGCTGTTTAGGGAGGGCTTCTTGGTTCTGTTCTTCCACCCAAGCCTTATTACTGGTGTTGTTACGATTTTTTGTTATATGTGTGGATGGTAGTTTCTAGTTGCAGCTTCCCGACTAGAAGTTAAGTCTTACCTCTTGCGTAGCGTCTACAGTGCCTTCTCTTATAAACAGATAAATAATATCAGAGATTTTGTAGTGCTATATCGCGCATGGATGGGTTTTCTTGCTAGCATCTCCAGTGGCTAAACCTGAGATACTCTTGTAGCGGATAAGAAATTAATTAAAATCAACCTTCTTCTTCACCTTTACAAAAATTCACAACGACGTATGAAATCCTGGTTTTCCCAAATAGAAAAAGGATTGACCATCTGCTTAACGAAAAAGTCGAAACCAGATTTCACAGGTAGGTGTTAAATGATTTTTTTGACCAATACGAGTGACTTGTAAAACTTGGAAGGACTTGGCGATCCAGTGCGAAATTCAAAAAGACTATATAAACGACCTCGGCGTCAGTCAAGAGTCAGATGAAAGTAGCGAGAAAGACAACACTAAAATGTAACTCAACTTCAAGTGATTTGGACATTGTCCTCTTTCTCTTTCTCCATATCGCTTTTAACAATTACTACTACGAACATTTTGTACGAACTAGACCCTTAATTTCTTATTAATGTTTCTAATTGTACATTAGCTCCTACAGCTTATGTTATTCCTCCTTTTAATAAAGATTTCTATTTTATTATTCCACTCTTCTACACTAATCTACAGATTCCAACCTGCCGACAAACAAACTTCTGATGTAAACTTTCTGATAATAATTCTTCATAAAAACTTGTTAGCTGTAGGGAGTTCGGTTAAGCCTGACACAAGGCCAAATAAAAAAAAATTAGCCAGCTCCCGACGTTACACACTTTTCTACTGTCTGTGCTAGTTCCCTTCCCGCACATGATACATTTGATGAACAACTGCTACTACTACCCAAGGCCACCACTAGACAAAAGAAATCATCATGACTGTAAGTAATCAGCGATATAAAACTAAACCAGATCAAGAAAAACACATAAACTTCTGATCATGTGACAAATCTGAATTAGAACAAATACAACGAATCAATAGATATCTCTAGTGCTAGGAAAGGTGGTTACTGTGTCGAAGCAAAATGTCTTTCTCGTCAGAATCCATTTTGCACAAAATTTATTATTCGCCCGTGCATTGAAAACTGTTGTCATATCTGATGGGATGCTCCTGTTACTCATCTCGATGATCTTGACAAAATCCACAGAATAATCTGCAATATAATCGATCCTGACTTGGCATCTCGACTTCAGTTACTTTCTCATAGATGTGGCGTGGCTTCCCACTGTCTTTTCTACAAATATTTTAATAGCAACTACTGTGACGATCTCTCCTCCCGGTGGCCCGACTACATGAATTTAAGGGCGTTACTAGCTTGGCAGTAAGGTCCCATCCTTTTACTGTTGAAACATCTAAATGCAACCGCCACTTCTGCTCTAACAATTTCTTTTCTCGCACTTCGCACCTGCGAATATATTTTTCTGTTTACTTGCTTCCTTGATAATTACGATATTCAAAAAAATTTGAACGCAATCCCAATCGTCATCATCTATCATCTTGAATCTCGTTCATCTTGTCTCAATACACACTGTACCTAATCTTTTTTTATTTTTACTTTAACCCCCTGCGCTCGAGTAGTGGTCTCGCCCTGTTTGGGTTGAAATGATAAAAAAAAAATAGTATAAAAATTCTTCTTTCATGTACACAGATAAAGAAATGACTTCATTATTATTATTATTATTATTATTATTATTATGTCATTTTTCATCATATTTCGATTTCTGCTTTGGTCTCACTACCAACCAAGTCTGCAGGGAGACCTAAGGCAGGTAGTGGCGTGTTGTTATGGCTCCATTTCATGTTTTTCTATCTTCCCTATCATCTCCAGCATTACATAGATAAAGTTTTCCTTAGTGTGTAGGCTGTACTTAATAAGACAATGTTTTGTATATCTCTTAAGCTGGGGTTTCCAGGGATTCTTTCAATGTGTTGTTTTGTTCCATTTTTTATCATTCCAAGTGCACCTACTATCACTGGCACAACTCTTGTTTTCAATTTCCACATTTTTTCTATTTCAATTTCCAGGTCTTTATATTTGGACAGTTTTTCAAATTCCTTGATTGCTATGTTACAATCCGCTGGACAAGCCATATCAATTAATAGACAAGTTTTCTCCTTCTGGTTTTTAACAATAATGTCTGGCCTGTTTGCTTCAATTTTTCTGTCTGTGTAGATGGTGTAATCCCATAGAATGGTTACAGCTTCTATTTCTGTAACCGGTGCTGGGTGATGTTCATACCAGTGTTTGCCTACAGCTTTTCCATAATGTTTGCATATTGCCCAATGTAAATATTGCCCAACTCTATCGTGGCGAGTTTTATATTCATTTGGGGCAAGCACAGAACAGCCTGAGATTAGGTGGTCTATTGTTTCTTGGTGTTTATCACAAAACCTGCATTTTGGATCCATATTATTATGCATAATATTTGCCTGAAAGTTTCTCGTGAAAAGACTTTGGTCTTGTGCTGCAAGAATAAAGCCTTCAGTTTCGGACTTTAATCCAGATGCACGTAACCATCGATGAGTATTATTATTATTATTATTATTATTATTATTATTATTATTTCCTTTTTCATTATAATTCGGTTTCTTCTATGGTTGCACGACCAACCAAGTCTCCAGGAAGACCTAAGGCCTGGCTCCATTTCATGTTTTTTTTTAATATCTCCCTAACATCCCTAGCGTTACGTAGACACAATTCTTCTTAGTGCGTGGGCTGTACTTAACAAGACAATTTTTTGTATATCTCTTAAGCTGGTGTTTCCATGGATTTTTTTTAATGTGTTGTTTTGTACCATTTTTTATCAATCCAAGTGCACCTACTATCACTGGCACTATTCTTGTTTTCAATTTCCACATTTTTTCTATTTCAATTTCCAGGTCTTTATATTTTGACAGTTTTTTGAATTCCTTCGTTGCTATGTTACAGTCCGCTGGACTAGCCATATCAATTAATATGCAAGTTTTTTTTCATCTTCTTCTTCTTCTTCTTCTTATTATTATTATTATTATTATCCTATTATAATAATACTTGTTCTTATCCTCCTTAGTTAACATGGCCGTTACATTCCGTCAATACTCCATAAATAATAATATCTGCGTTTTGATTGAACGGAAATAGAAGAAAATCCTTAGTTTGTTTGAATGAAAAAATTGAAGAAAGAAGAAAAATAAACAAGGGAAAATAGAAGCAGAGAAAAAGAGAGAATCATATTAAGCTATTAAGAGTCGACTACATTTTGATCTCAGCCAAAAGGCCGAGAAGACACTATTTTCCAGACGCACAATATCGAATGCCGAAAACCGAGCAAAGCAATCGCGAAAAGTTCAGTTGCCAGAAATTAAATAAAGTAACATCCTCTGCTAAATTATTTTAAATAATTATTAAGCGAAATTATCTTAAGATGGCGATTTTGTTAAAAAAAAGAAATAAATAAGGGAAGATAAAAATATTTAACGTCTCATGCTAATATCTCATAAATAATGGACTGTTCCATTTTGACCTCACGGAAAGAGGAAAGAGGAAGACACCAGCTGATTTCAGCAAGTAAATGAAATAAAAAAAGAAAGGGTAGATAGAAGTGTTTAAAGCTGTTTCAGTGAAATGGAAAAAGTTGACAATTTCTAATCTTTTCGGTTCTACTCACTTCTTAAAATAATGACCATATTTATGATTGTTATTGCAATATTTTGTTAAATTTGTTAAGCTCAACTATATCACGACGATATGAAGGAATTACTACGGATGCTTTATTTTCTTTGAACTCGCCATGAGCTTTTACAATAACACTGGTCAACACCATTTTTGGTACCAAGGAACAAAACACATTTTTAGCTAATTTGATGGTGCTGATTCCGAAAATGACCTTAGATTTTCATGGCTAGCTACCTTTTTTGTTGGACTGAAATTGCTCAATTCTGAAAAAAAGACCGCAACATTTACTTATTAAAGCTCTTAACGAATTTTCAGGCAGACAAGCAATTTATGCTAACCGCTAGAAATAAAGTATCTTTATAAGATAATAATATTTTTGAGTAAAAAAATTTAAATTATTAGTACCGAATTTTTCCAATTTATCGCAAAATTTCAAATTAATTAATAAAATTTATCAGTAATACAATTTGTCAGTCGTTGCTCATAGAAAATTAAAAATTACAAGCAACTCGCTGTTTTACTTTTACAAAAATTCACAATGACGTCGTGGTTTATCCCAAATAGAAAAAGGATTGACCATGTACTTAAAGAAAAAGTCGAAAAGGGTTTCGCGAGTAGATGTTAAATTGATTTTTTGACCAATGGAAGCGATTTTCAAGACCAAAAAGAACTTAGCGATCCAGTGTGAAAAATCTAGATGACTATAAATGACTCCGGTCAGCTTCAGTCAGACAGTCAGATGGGAGCAGCGAGAAAGAGAGAGTGAGAGAGAGAGAGAGTGAGAGAGAGAGAGAGAGAGATGGAGGGAGAGGGGTAGAGAGGGAGAGAGATAGACATTAAAATGTAACGGGAGAAACTTCAACCATGATCCGGACGTAAAGTCGCGTCGCACATTGTTCTCTTTCTCCTTCTTTCTCGTTTGCTAATTCCTTTTACTTCTTCTTTTCCATTCTCAATATTCCTATTCAACGATAACAAACATCCAACAAGGACTACTACGAACTTTGCCCTTAACTTCTTAATAACAATACGAATTCTTGTTATTCTTTTCCATCAATAAATTCTGATTTTAACATGCAAAATGTTATCTTTATTCTTCCACGGTTCCACACTATTCCACTATACTTCCACAAATATACACAAACTTTTTGATGAAAGCCTTCTGATAATTCTGATGATGACAATGAATAAATATTAACTTGTAGGGAGTATGGCTATGTACGACATAAGGCGGAATTAATAAACATTAACCATCTTCCTATGGCTTCACAGTAATACGTTAATATGAGTATTAAGGTTCATTTTTTATATAGCCATCTGGACAACCTTCTGGATAATTGCGGCGATGTGAGTGATGCACAAATAGATTGACTTCATTATGATATCAAAACAATGGAAGAACGCTACCAGGGACGGTGGAACAAACGAATAATGGTTGACTACTGCTGGAGTGTCAAAAGGGACTCAAATGACATTGAACATGACAGACAATCAAGAATGGGAAATTGTTTACCATAGTTGTGTTCACGAAGGTGTTATTTCTGCTGTTAGTTTATTAAATCATTTGATAAAAATACTTGCTGGTCTTGATATATTCAATCGTGTTATTTTTAAAGATTATGGGGTTGCTTGTTATTGGCAAAATAATATTTCTCAGTAAGCAGATGAATATTTGTTGGTTTAAATACGAATTGAGTGTTTTCTACGATTTTCCTTTGAGAAATATTGCCATCAGTGAATATTATATATGCAGAACACAAATTAAAAAAATGCTTCTTTTAAAAAATGTGGCATTTCTGTACAAAACAAAAAAGCAAGGTTATTTTCGGATTAAGCCCCCAAATATTAGCTAAAAAGTTATTTGGTGTCTCGATACCATTGCAAAAATTTATTTTTGTTAACATGTGTAATTAATATAAAAGTTAAGTATTAAGATTTATAAGAGAATTTAAATAGGGAAATCTCAACAGAGTGTTCTAGTCTTTATTATTATTATTATTATTATTATTATTATTATTGTTGTTGTAGTTGTTGTTTTTGTTGTTGTTGTTGTTGTTATATACCATACAATTACCAACACTATTAAGGTGTAAATTTTGTTTCAGGGAGATATGAGTATTGAGATAAGGGCACTATTTAGGCGTTTTAAAATCTGGACTAAAATCAGTTGGATTTGATTCCAGAATTATTGATGCGGAACGTAAGAAAACGATATCTGAGCCTCAAGTTGCTTCCAGAATTATTGATGTGGAACGTAAGGAAACGATCTCTGAGCCTCAAGTTGCTTCCAGAATTATTGATGTGGAACGTAAGGAAACGATATCTGAGCCACAAGTTGCTTCCAGAATTATACATGTGGAACGTAAGGAAACAATATCTGGGCCTCAAGTTGCTTCCAGAATTATTGATGTGGAACGTAAAGAAACGATATCTGAGCCTCAAGTTGCTTCCAGAATTGTTGATGTGGAACGTAAGGAAACGATATCTGAGCCTCAATTTGCTTCCAGAAATATTGATTTGGAATGTAAGGAAACGATATATGAGCCACAAATTGCTTCCAGAATTATTGATTTGGAACGTAACGAAACGATCTCTGAAACACAAGTTGCTTCCAGAATTATTGATGTGGAACGTAAGGAAACGATATCTGAGCCTCAAGTTGCTTACAGAATTACTGATTTGGAACGTAAGGAAACGATATCTGAGCCACAAGTTGCTTCCAGAATTATTGATGTGGAACGTAAGGAAACGATATCTGATGCACAAGTTGCTTCCGGAAATATTGATGTGGAACGTAAGGAAACGATATCTGAGACTCAAGTTGCGTCCAGAATTATTGTCTTGGAAAGTAAGGAAACGATATCTGAGACACAAGTTGCTTCCAGAAATATTGATTTGGAACGTAAGGAAACGATATCTGAGCCTCAAGTTGCTTCCAGAATTATTGATTTGGAACGTAAGGAAACGATATCTGAGCCACAAATTGCTTCCAGAATTATTGATTTGGAACGTAAGGAAACGATATCTGAACCACAAGTTGCTTCCAGAATTATTGATGTGGAACGTAAGGAAACGATATCTGAGCCTCAAGTTGCTTCCAGAATTATTGATTTGGAACGTAAGGAAACGATATCTGAGCCTCAAGTAGCTTCCAGAATTATTGATGTGGAACGTAAGGAAACGATATCTGAGCCACAAGTTGCTTCCAGAAATATTTATGTGGAACGTAAGGAAAAGATATCTGAGCCTCAAGTTACTTCCAGAATTATTGATGTGGAACGTAAGGAAACGATATCTGAGCCACAAGTTGCTTCCAGAAATATTTATGTGGAACGTAAGGAAAAGATATCTGAGCCTCAAGTTACTTCCAGAATTATTGATGTGGAACGTAAGGAAACGATATCTGAGCCACAAGTTGCTTCCATAATTATTGATGTGGAACGCAAGGAAACGATATCTGAGCCACAAGTTGCTTCCAGATTTACTGATGTGGAACGTAAGGAAACGATATCTGAGCCACAAGTTGCTTCCAGAAATATTGATGTGGAACGTAAGTAAACGATATCTGAGCCACAAGTTGCTTCCAGAAATATTGATGTGGAACGTAAGGAAACGATATCTGAGCCTCAAGTTGCTTCCAGAATGATTGATTTGGAACGTAAGGAAACGATATCTGAGCCACAAGTTGCTTCCAGAAATATTGATGTGGAACGTAAGGAAACGATATCTGAGCCTCAAGTTGCTTACAGCATGACTGATTAGGAACGTAAGGAAACGATATCTGAGCCTCAAGTTACTTCCAGAATTATTGATGTGGAACGTAAGGAAACGATATCTGAGCCTCAACTTGCTTCCAGAATTATTGATTTGGAACGTAAGGAAACGATATCTGAGCCACAAGTTGCTTCCAGAAATATTGATGTGGAACGTAAGGAAACGATATCTGAGCCTCAAGTTGCTTACAGCATGACTGATTAGGAACGTAAGGAAACGATATCTGAGCCATAAGTTGCTTCCAGACTTATTGATGTGGAACGTAAGGAAACGATATCTGATCCACAAGTTGCTTCCAGACATATTGATGTGGAACGTAAGGAAACGATATTTGAGCCTCTAGTTGCTTACAGAATTATAAATGTGGAAGGTAAGGCAACAATATCAGGGCCAAAATTGCTTCCAGAATTATTGATTTGGAAAGTAAGGAAACGATATCTGAGCCATAAGTTGCTTCCAGAAATATTGATGTGGAACGTAAGGAAACGATATCTGAGCCTCAAGTTGCTTACAGAATTATAAATGTGGAAGGTAAGGCAACAATATCAGGGCCAAAATTGCTTCCAGAATTATTGATTTGGAAAGTAAGGAAACGATATCTGAGCCATAAGTTGCTTCCAGAAATATTGATTTGGAACGTAAGGAAACGATATCTGAGCCTCAAGTTACTTCCAGAATTATTGATGTGGAACGTAAGGAAATGATATCTGAGCCTCAACTTGCTTCCAGAATTATTGATTTGGAACGTAAGGAAACGATATCTGAGCCACAAGTTGCTTCCAGAAATATTGATGTGGAACGTAAGGAAACGATATCTGAGCCTCAAGTTGCATATAACATGACTGATTAGGAACGTAAGGAAACGATATCTGAGCCATAAGTTGCTTCCAGACTTATTGATGTGGAACGTAAGGAAACGATATCTGAGCCACAAGTTGCTTCCAGAAATATTGATGTGGAACGTAAAGAAACGATATCTGAGCCACAAGTTGCTTCCAGTATTATTGTCTTGGAACGTAAGGAAACGATATCTGAGGCACAAGTTGCTTCCAGAAATATTGATGTGGAACATAAGGAATCGATCTCTGAGCCTCAAGTTGCTTAAAGAATTATAAATGTGGAAGGTAAGGCAACAATATCAGGGCCAAAATTGCTTCCAGAATTATTGATTTGGAAAGTAAGGAAACGATATCTGAGCCACAAGTTGCTTCCAGAAATATTGATTTGGAACGTAAGGAAACGATATCTGAGCCTCAAGTTACTTCCAGAAATATTGATTTGGAACGTAAGGAAACGATATATGAGCCACAAATTGCTTCCAGAATTATTGATTTGGAACGCAAGGAAACAATACCCGAGCCACAATTTGCTTCCAGAAATATTGATGTGGAACGTAAGGAAACGATATATGAGCATCAAGTTGCTTCCATAATTATTGATGTGGAACGTATGGAAACGATATCTGAGCCTCAAGTCTCTTCCAGAAATATTGATTTGGAACGTAAGGAAACGATATCTTGAGCCTCAAGTTGCCTCCAGAATTATTGATGTGGAACGTAAGGAAACGATATCTGAGCCTCAAGTTGCTTCCAGAATTATTGATGTGGAACGTAAGGAAACGATATCTAAGCCTCAAGTTGCTTCCAGAATCATTGATTTGGTACGTAAGGAAACGATATCTGAGCCTGAAGTTGCTTCCAGGATTATTGATTTGGAACGTAAGGAAACGATATCTGAGCCGCAAGTTTCTTCCAGAATTATTAATGTGGAACGTAAGGAAACGATATCTGAGCCTCAAGTTGCTTCCAGAATTATTAATGTGGAACGTAAGGAAACGATATCTGAGCCTCAAGTTGCTTCCAGAATTATTGATGTGGAACGTAAGGAAACGATTTCTGAGCCTCAAATTATTTCTCCAGAATTTGTAGACTTTTGATCTGTTCGTGGAAATTATGAAACCAACAGAGACGATCTTGACTAATCGATAATGATACTTGAAGAGGCGAGTTAGAGAAGATCCCGATCATGTAAACTCGAAAATTTTCAGCAGTGTTATCAACGATAGGTACGTTATCGTGAACATTACATAAGCTTCTTAAAACAAACAAAAATTCTTGTGAGATAAAACATCTCCTTTTTCTTTTATGTTTTGTGTCACTTCAGTACGTAAGCGATCATGGCTCTCCATATCTTCCTGCCTCTTAACAAGTTTTGTCTTTGTCTCCCAAACCCTGTTCTACCATCCATTTTCTTAAGCCCGTCAAATATGTTACATGCTGCTTTCTTCCTTTCCTCTTTCTCTCAATCTGTCCTTTGAGTATCAGATTTTCTAAACCTCTTTCCTTATTACGTGCCGCAATAATTTCGACTACTTCTTCTTTAAATTAAGTATATGTTCCTTGTTTTTTCATTTTCTCCTAAACCTCGTCATTGCTAAAACTTTTGGCTCATGTTTCCTCAGAATCTTTCTTTAGAACCACATTTATGTTGCTTGAAGTCTCTTCTTCATCTCTGAGGCGATTATCCAACATTTGCTGCCAACCAGGAGGACAGATATCACATAGGATTTCCATAGTCAATTCTTTGTTAGAATACTTTCGATACTGCTTTGTATTAACATCAGAGTATTTTATATATATCCACTTTGCTTTTAGATCGGAATGTTGTTGAATCCCACAGTATTAAACATCATCGCAAACCTATGTCCGTATTTAATTTACAGTCAAACTGAAGATCCAGGACAAACATTTTCTTGAAAGATTTAGTCAGCCGTCAAGAACAACCATTACTTTTAATGCCTCTATTCCCAATCGAATTCAATGTCATGGTGAGAAAAAGAAAATTATTGAAAAATGGAACTTGTCGCTTGCTATCGTGTCAGCCACCGCAAGTGGTTATAACTGCAAAACAATGACGCAATCTTACAAAAAATATCTGACACTCTCGCACACATTTTTTTATGTGATTATAGACTGATTTTTAATAAAAGTCACAAAATAGATTAATAAGCGTAGCTTAATACAGCACGGGAGAGGAAGGAGATAGGAAAAACGTGTTATGGAAATTTACCATTTAGCGTGTTCTTATTAGCTTAAAACCAGCATTGGAACTTCTTGCTTCTGTCCTAACGGATAAAAAAATACTATTGACCATGTGTAGATCTCCTAGCAGTTTATTGTATTTGTGTCTGTTTTTATTCTCAAGCAAAAATGTGGCTATCTTTTGCATTCACATGCAAACCAAACATATAGCTCTCTTTTGCACTCTAATGGAAACCAAACATGTGGCAAACCAAAGATGTGGTTATTTGTTTCCCTCTCATGCAAACCAAACATGTGGCTAACTTTTGCACTCTAATGCAAACCAAACATGTACATATTTTTCACGGTTTCATGCAAACTGTTGGGGAGTCACCACTTTTTACACACTCTGAGAACTCTGGTATACAAATAAGGACTACTACGAACTTTGCCCTTAACGTCTTGATAACAATACGAATTCTTGTTATTCTTTTCCATCAATAAATTCTTATTTTAACATGCAAAATGTTATCTTACTTCTTCCACTGTTCCACACTACTCCACTATACTTCCAAATATACACAAACTTTTTGATGAAAGCCTTCTGATAATTCTGATGATGACAATGAATAAATATTAACTTGTAGGGAATATGGCTATGTATGACACAAGGCGGAATTAATAAACATTAACCATCTTCCTATGGCTTCACAGAAATACGTTAATATGAGTATTAAGGTTCATTTTTTATATAGCCATCTGGACAACCTTCTGGATAATTGCGGCGATGTGAGTGATGCGTAAATAGATTGACTTCATTATGATATCAAAACAATGGAAGAACGCTACCAGGGACGGTGGGACAAACGAATAATGGCTGACTACTGCTGGAGTGTCAAAAGGGACTCAAATGACATTGAACATGACAGACAATCAAGAATGGGAAATTGTTTACCATAGTTGTGTTCACGAAGGTGTTATTTCTGCTGTTAGTTTATTAAATCATTTGATAAAAATACTTGCTGGTCTTGATATATTCAATCGTGTTATTTTTAAAGATTATGGGGTTGCTTGTTATTGGCAAAATAATATTTCTCAGTAAGCAGATGAATATTTGTTGGTTTAAATACGAATTGAGTGTTTTCTACGATTTTCCTTTGAGAAATATTGCCATCAGTGAATATTAAATATATAGAACACAAATAAAACCGAAGATATGGTTATTTGTTTCCCTCTCATGCAAACCAAACATGTGGCTAACTTTTGCACTCTAATGCAAACCAAACATGTACATATTTTTCACGATTTCATGCAAACTGTTGGGGAGTCACCCATTTTACACACTCTGAGAACTCTGGTATACAAATAAGCCTGCCTACAGAGAACGGTGGTTGTAGTTGTAGTTAGAGTTAGTGTTTGTCAGATCAGTTGAAGCACCGCTCGTTGGTCAGCAAGAATATAGACTATTACAGAGACTTACTTATTGTATATATTTGACTCCTACTAACAAGTATTCCTGAATCTACTAACCGTGTACAGGTTGTATATCTTTTATTCAATATACATACATTTTTCCTTTCAAGTTTTTGCTATTATATTGTGATTTTCTAAACAAGAATCCACAACAATTTGGCGACGAAGATTCGAAGAAGTTCACGAGGAGAGAAAAAATACAATTTAGTCGCCAAACAACAATTTGGTGACAAAGGATTCGTATAAGTTCACGCGGATAAAAAAATACATTCTCCGCAAACAACAATTTAGCAACAAGGATTCTAACAAGTGCACACGGGGGAAAAAAGGGCGTTGTCACATCGGTCGTAAAGAGCAAATTGGCGACAAAAAAGAACGAACTTACGCATAACACCAAGGAAAAAAAACTTAGCGTCGAAAAATCCCATAAGAGGAGTCAACAACATCAAATTGGCGAAACAGATTTGCACACAGGTCGCACAACAAAATTGTGACTAGTTTTTTTTTCTCACCACGGATTCACTTTAACAAACTGACTGAAACAAGTCGATCACAAACAAGTTCTCGACACAAATAGCGAAAAGAAAAAAATGGAAGATTTTCAAAAGGGAATACTCGAAATTATAAAGAGAACTGAAGAAAGACAATATCAATCAGAAATGAAATAGATGGAAACGCAAAAGGCTAACGAAATAAGACAAATGGAAACGCAAAAGTCTGAGGCAATAAGACAAATGGAAACGCTAACGAAATAAGGACAAATGGAAACGTAAATGAATAAGACAAATGGAAACGCAAATGCTAATGAAATAAGACAAATGGAAACACAAAAGGTCTGACAAAGGAAACAACAAAGGCTACAAATAAGGAAACAAATGGAAACAAAAGTCTGAGGCAATAAGACAAATGGAAACGCAAAAGTCTAACGAAATAAGACAAATGGAAACGCAAAAGGCTAACGAAATAAGACAAATGGAAACGCAAAGGCTAACGAAATAAGACAAATGGAAACGCAAAATGCTAATGAAATAAGACAAATGGAAACGCAAAAGGCTAACGAAATAAGACAAATGGAAACGCAAAGGCTAACAAAATAAGACAAATGGAAACGCAAAATGCTAATGAAATAAGACAAATGGAAACGCAAAAGGCTAACGAAATAAGACAAATGGAAACGCAAAGGCTAACGAAATAAGACAAATGGAAACGCAAAATGCTAATGAAATAAGACAAATGGAAACGCAAAAGTCTGAGGCAATAAGACAAATGGAAACGCAAAAGTCTAACGAAATAAGACAAATGGAAATACAAAAGAGACAAATAAGGATGCAAAAGCAAATTGAAGAAAAATAAATTGAAAAGCAAATGAAGAAAGACAAACACAACTGCAGGAACTGTTATTAAAATTAACAAGCACAGCCCTGGATAAGAACACGGAAGAGATATTTTCACAAGATTCCGTGTAGAACGCTATTGAAATTTTTAAATACTCAGCTGAGGAAGATAAAAATTTCAGTGAATATTACTGGCGATACGAAAATATTTTTAATATCGACTGTCAGCACTGGAGTGAGACGAAAAAATTAAGACTTCTACTCAGGAAATTAGGCACAGATGAATATACCAATTTCATAGACTATATTCTCCCTAAAAGAAAAAACGAATGATCTAACGTTCAATGAATCAGTGACAGGCCTCACAGAGCTGTTTAACATAAAATTCTCGTTGTTCCATAAAAGGTGGAAATGTCTTAATCTCAAAAAAGAAGAAAACGAAGACTACCTTACATTCGCAGCTATCGTCAATAAACATTGTGACGATTTTAAATTGTCGGAACTTACCCCAGACAATTTCAAGTGTCTCATATTTGTCCAAGGACTAGTTGCTGCTAAAGACAAGGACATGAGGAAACGCATGCTGACCAAATTGCAAAACGAGCCAGGTCTAACATTAAAAAATTGTCAGAAGATTGCCAGAAATGCCTCAGCATAAAGAAAGGTAGCAAGGTCATTGAAGAGTCAGGAGTAGTGTACATTCGAAAGGTAAAAAGAAATTTACGTTTTGTACCCTCCCCGCAGACAAAACAAAATTATAATGCCAAAGAGAAAAAATACAGCACTACGGTGACAAGAATCCAGTAAAAAACAAGCCTTCCACTTCTGCATGTTACAGATGTAGTGGATAGTATTGGCGTAAAGATTGCTTTTAGAAATATAAAAATTACCGAGAGTGTGGTAAGATGGGCCACAAAGCATCGGTATGTAGAAATAAAAATAAACCCAGTAGAGTAAGATCTGTTAGAGTGTAAAATAATAATGAAAACACCAGAAGATACGTTGAAATGGAAATTCTGAATAAAAAAATGAAATTGCAACTAGATTCGGGATCAGACATTACATTAATAAACCAACAAACATGGCGTAAGTTAAATAGGCCGACTATGTTACACACTAAAAAAATCGCAAAATCAAAAATAGGAAAAAGAATAAGACTGAAAGGCGAAATTATTGTAAATGCAAAATTTAAAGGAAAATTAAAACTAAAAATCTACGTAACGAAAAATTCACACAACCTGGTAGGAACGGATTTTTTTTAAATATATAAGCGTTTTACCCCGAGCAAGGCATTTCACTGCCACTACTGCGCAGGGGGCTGCATAGAGTGGAGGAAGGATGGTTAAATTTAGAAAATGTCAGAGGGTGAGTGATAGGCGGGTAAGGATACCGAGAATGAGGGTTGAGTAGATGAGAGTGTTCTGAGAATAATTGGAAGTTAGTGAGAGAGGAGGTGTCTATTGACCCTACATTTAAACACCTGGAGATTGTGATTGGATGCAGAAATTTAATGAGATTTACCCATTAATGCTTGTTGCAAAAAAAAAAAATAAAGCTTAAAAAAGAGGTATTATCAAGTAGTAAAAAATTCATAACAGAAATCGCGCAAAGGAATTCTGTTTTAGAATTTTTTCTAAAATAGAAAAACCGAGCTCGAATTCTTGTCAAGTTTGTTACTTTCAATTACAATCAAACACACTGGTATGAATCCATTTATTTTCAAATCAGCTACAAGTAATCAGTAGAATGGACTACAAAGATGAGTACAATAGTCCGAATAATGTAAATACGGTGATTTTCTTGTATGTAATAAATAGTGATTTTTTGAATCTGCCATATTATTGGTCATGGCATATCTCGGTGTCAATCACATTCTAACTGTTATATAATAGCTAACGTGTGTTTTTTTTTCTCTATACGTAATTTTATAGCACTCTTTGCTGTTTTGGTTTCATGAAGTTTAGCATAGAACATGACTGGCAGCTGGATGACAGCTTTTACTATTTAATTTGATAGACGTAATGGTAAGTTCTATACTAATAGTTTCGTCGCTCGTAATTTCCGCTTCTGCATCTCCCTTCTGATTTCTTGCTTCTCTGTCAAGTACGATCTTCAAAAATTTAAATGCAACGCCGATCATCATCATTATCTAACTGAATCCTGTTCCTTTCTCTTCACTAACGTTTTCCTAGTTTGCTTCCCTCTCAGTAACTCCTTACGTCTTAGTCGCTTTTTTATCTTGCATCTAGTGAAATGATTACAAAAACTGCCACTTAACCTGACAAATAAATTACCTGTCTACTGTAAATTTAGCAACTACATGTTCTTGGTACTAATTTTCACATTCAAGGCATATAATTTTCAAAGATTCGAAAATGATTTTGTGAACAACACATTAATTCAGATTTAAATAATCACGAAAAGACTTTATTTCTCGGAAAATCTGACTAAACACATATTTACATCTTCTTGGGTGTTTAGGGTAGAGGGTAAAAAAGTATTCATGTATTGCATGTGTATATTGTATTTCATCCCCTAGAGATTTAAATGAAATAAAATATATTGACAAAATGCCTTAAAATGTGTTCCCAGCTTTAAGTTAATCAATCAATTATAGTAGGAGAACCGGCCTGAAATAATAAAAAAATATCATAAAAAGTGAATCAAGGAACGAAACTGAGTGCAAAAGAAATATTATTATTATTATTAAAAACGAGTTTAGCCCTGCCGTCAAAAAATATGCAAATAAATGAACAATGGTTTTTATCATAATAGAGTGGATATATATATATATATATATATATATATATATATATATATATATATATATATATATAGACTTATTTTATAAATGGAACTTTGTATGTGTGTGTGTGTGTGTGTATGTGTACGTTACCTATAGACCCCGAAACGGCTGAACCGATTTTCTTGAAAATTTACCCAGTTGTACGATAAGCATCTGCGAGTGTTCTCAGCTAGGTTTTGTGTCGAGGTACTTCCGATAAATATCAAAAATTGATAATCTAAAAAATCGGTTTATAGAAGGAGTGGTCCGATTTTAATCAAATTTGATATACTCAGATATAAGAAACGATATTCCGAAGTTTCAAGGTTGCAGTTCTTACAATAGTGCAGAAAATCGATAATATATATATATATATATATATATATATATATATAAAAGGCAAGGTGTTTGTGTGTGCGTCTGTTAATCTGCCTGTATGTCTGTATTTTTTTCAACCGTTTTATTTTAGTTTTTGCTTCGGATTTGGCTCTAAGTAGGTATAATTGTAGTTCTTAGTTTCAGCCATGATACCATTTCCTCACAGGATTTATCTCGCCTTCAAAATTCAGTTTATACCGAAAAGACTTATTTGATATCGATAACAGGAAATCAAAATTTGACTTATAGCCATTCATTTTTCTTTCAGTCTACGGTTTCGCTTTAACTGGAAACAACTACTGCTTTTAGTCTTTCGTGCCAACGTCCAAAGAGTTTGAGCTCCAGGATCATGGATTAGTTTTAAAGCTTTCATTACATCCGAGCAATACTGGGCTATACTGCTAGTATATATATATATATATATAAATACTGCTAGTATATATATTTATATATATATATATATATTAGCAGTATATATATATATATATATATATATATATACATATATATATATGGATGACTATAGTATATATATATATAGTGTATCTATATATATATATATTATATATATATATATATATATATATATATATATATATATATATATATATATATATATATATATATATATATATATATATATATATATATATATATATATATATATATATAGTGTATCAAGGCATTTTCTAAACATATACTGTTAAATATAAGAGACAATGAATGTATATTATGTTTAATCATGAGCCGTTCTAAACGTCGTATTTAGGCTTTAATTTCAGTTGAAAATAAAGACAAAAATTCTGCAACATTTGGATAATTTTTTATTAATTTGTTTCAGAGCTTTCGGCTCATATGAGCCATCTTCAGAGAGGTTATTTAGACGGTAATACAATCACACCCACCATCACCGACGATTTTATTTTGTGTTGACATAAAACTCCGCTAGGCAACGGCATTAGTTACCAAAAATAACAAACGCAATTCTCAAATTTGCAATGCGGTTCTATGACGTCACACCACGAGCTAGCGGGAAATGACAACAAAACCATTTATTCAAATGCAATGTAACGTGTTATGTCCGGATTTAAAGGTGATTTTATTAAGTGTTCGTTGTTTAGATTTGATGTACATGGCCTCCAATATCTGAAGGTTCCTCTTACTATGTGTATGAGTAAGGATCACTGTATTGTTGACTAAAATCTGTCTGATATTGCCTACATGTTTATGTTTTTCAGTGAAATGTTGTTTATTTGTACTCTGATCAGAAAGATGACATGTAAATCTACGGGAGAGTACAATTCTGATCAGAGTACAAAAAAGGTTATATATTTGGGGAAAAGATGATTTTAATCTTTCGAACGTAAGTGTAATTTGAAGGGACATCTTAAGTGTCAGTCTATCAAAACCTCTGTCAAGACTGCATTTACGTTGATGTGTCCATTATTGTTACAAAATTATTCTTTTAGTTTTCTCTCGATCCCATCATTTTCTAAAACAAGAAAGCAAAAAAAGAAATCATTTTATATTTTTTTATCTGACTTAAAGAGACCTTTGAGTGTAATTATACTATTCGATTCAGAATATCTTTTATTCTAATTTTCCCTAAAACTCTTAATTTGTAAAATTCTTCACGTGGATATATATATATATATATATATATATATATATATATATATATATATATATATATATATATATGTTTTATGATATAAATATGTAATAATATCACTGCAAAAGTAGCTATTTTGTTTCGACACTTCTGTCATACCAAGTGATAGTGTTGACTTCAAGTTGAAAACTTTTAAAAGCTTCAAAACTAGGCAAATCCCCGCAATTAAAGAGACATTGTTACATAGTCTGTCGTGTCTAATCAAAATAAAAGTTATTACTAATTGGACGAACATAAGAACAGACTCTAAAAACAATTTATTTGGGCGTTAATGTTTATGTTTGATTAGAATAGAGATCAGTGCTACTTGTTGACTATTTGTTTCACTTTACAATAAAAATAAAAATTTATTAAAAAAAACTTTATGAATTTATATTATGAATTAATATTATTATATTATTCTAATTTTAACTAAGCATTAGTTTACTATAAAGTTATTAAAATATAAAACAGGGAATAAAGGCAAAACACATATATACAAATATATAGATACTCGTATATTTACAGACAAATATATTCACACATATATATACATATACACATACACATGCATATAAATACACATATACACACATATATACATATACACAAATTTTTAACTCTTGTCTTGACGTGTCAATTTATCCGTTAGATTTAGAACCAGGCTAAGAAACGTCTATGAACGTTACATATATTGGATACAAGTTTGGCTGAATTCGAAAGAGAAAGTGGACAGTATGTAATAAGGTCAAGACAAACACAAAAAAAAACTATTATTAGTTCTTATAAATAGATTACTTCGTTATCTAAGCACTTTAAGTGTTAAAAACACTACTGTTAAATGAAAATTAAAAGCGTAAACAGTAAACAAAGTTGTGGTGCAGTGGATATCGACTCGAAACGAGCAATCGGGAAGCAGAGTTCGAATTCCAGTTGAATTCCTTGCATTCACTTACCCGCAAATACCTTTGGCAAAGGTATTACTCTATCTATTCCTTCCATATATGGGGTAAAAAAAACTGGACAGATTCGGTTCTATAGCCTTGGTCGGCAACCGGTCTACCGCCGAAAGCAATGGCAACCCACTGCGGGATAACCAGTCAGTTATGTCTCGAAAGAGACATGATCGCCCCCAAAGCGTGTATCACGTATGGCACTTACTTGATTGATTTTAAAATGGAAAGTAACGTTGCTTAACATTGGAGATCAATATTAGAAAACGAATTCCGTCATTAAACTAAAATCTTTATCTTAAACATCATCATCAAAACTGTTTCGACTTGAAATCACAGCGTGATTTTCTAAGCGCCACTTTGATGTGGCACAAGGCCAAAAAGTATCCCAAAATCACAGTGTGATAGTGTGATAGAATGAGAAATAGGATAGCAGAATTTTAATTCTAATCGCGTTTGTTGTATTTATTATGTTTGGATCCATCTCTTCTTCTCCCAGCTATGGGTTAAATAGCAGTACAGACTTATAGCTTTGGTTAGCTTCCAACTTACCGCTCAAAATAGCAGCTCACTGCAAAAATTTTCTTCCACGTCAATCATTGTTTTTTAACCATTTACCCTTAACAAGGCGGTACCGCCACTGATGTGCAGGGGGCTACATAAAAGAATTCAAGTTTTAGGTTGAAGGAGAGTGAAGACAAAGACGATCCAGCTACAGGGGATGAAAGAGAAAGGGCAAGAGAAGAATGTGAACACAGGAGTGAAGACAGTTGAGAAGGTAGAGAGAAAAGCAAAAAACACGATACACGGGGTGATGTAGAAAGGGCTGGAGTTAAGTGGATAAGAAATAGGAATTGACTTTGCATTTAAATTCTTGGAGGTTGTAGCCGTCAGGAAAGCATGTATATGGAAGGGAGTTCCACAGGCGGATGTGCGAGAAAAGAAGCTGAGGATTAGAATTGTCAGCTGCACTTGGTTGACCTAACTGTAAAAGGGCGGGAACTTGTTGCCAGTCTGGTTGCTCGAGTAAATTCTTGTGGAGGGGGCACAAGTGAGCTACGTTCGCCAGACTAGAAGCTATGAAAATATTTATAGAAGAGACAGAGGGAAGCAACATCCCGCCGATGAGAATGTGCCTGGTGTCGTGCTGCAAGGTTGGGACTAATGACATTGCAGATTCTCCTTTGGAGCCTGTCAAGAACACTGAAATGAACAGCAGGGGCGCCTGACCAGATATGACAACAGTATTCCATGCACGGTCGGATGGTTGATTTGTATATGTACAAATGAATTCAGGCAGCAAAAAACATCCTGGCACGACACAGTGACACAACCTTCCTAATCATGATTTTAAAAAATGATAAGCATGTTTTACGCATGTCATCCATGAAAGAAATGTTATTATTTAAAATATTTTTGTTATATATATATATATATATATATACTTTCGTTAATTCTTAGATATATAAATGCAGAAACAAAAGTATCTTTTTAAAAGTTTATATTCGCTAAAAATAAAAGAAAAATGGCATAGTAATCATTATTTAAGGATATCAGCAAATGTCATATAACCTTGCTGTATTTTACCTGCCAGATTCTGAAGCCTTAAAGACAAACAAAATGCGCATGAATATGCAAGTAGAGTTGATGGCAGAGATGCAACGTCTGTATAAAATCGCTCGGAAACACTGACTCATGTCCGTCCATGAAACCATTTATGAATCCTTATCACGCTACGGTGTCATTCTGGCAAATAAATTACAGATTTTAAAGGCTTATGAGATAAGGAAAATATTACCTTGATAGATAGATAGATAGATAGATAGATAGATAGATAGATAGATAGATAATGAATAGAATTAGATAGATAGATATATAGATAGATAATGAATAATATTAAAGAGATAGATAGATAGATAGATAGATAGATAGATAGATAGATAGATAGATAGATAGAGATAGAATTGGATAGATAGATATATAGATAGATAATGAATAATATTAGATAGATAGATAGATAGATAGATAGATAGATAGATAGATAGATAGATAGATAGATAGATAGATAGAGAATAGAATTGGATAGATAGATATATAGATAGATAATGAATAATATTAGATAGATAGATAGATAGATAGATAGATAGATAGATAGATAGATAGATAATGAATAGAATTAGATAGATAGATATATAGATAGATCATGAATAGAATTAGATAGATAGAAATATAGATAGATAATGAATAATATTAGATAGATAGATAGATAGATAGATAGATAGATAGATAGATAGATAGTTAATGAATAGAATGAGATAGATAGATAGATAGATAGATAGATAGATAGATAGATAGATGGGATGAGCGATATAGAAATAAATAAAGACATACAGATGGACAGAAAGACGGAAAGAAAGACATACAGACATAAATAAAGAAAAAGAAGGACAGAAAGAAAGGTATAGAGACAGACAGAGAGGAAGATAGAAATAGAGACAGTGAGATAGATAGATAGAAAGAAAGAAAGAAAGAAAGAAAGAAAGGCAGACAGAAAGAAAAACAGATAGGCAGAGAAAGAAGGAAAAAAGGAAAGAAGGAAAGACAGAAAAGAGTCAGAAAGAAGGACAGAGATGAATCAAGAAATAAATAAGCACAGGCAGAAATACAGAAAAAAATCTAGAGAGAAAGAAAAAAGACAGAATGAAGGAGAGAATGAAGGAAAGAAAGAACGAAAGAAAAAGAAAGAAAGAAAGAAAGAAAATAAACAGAAAGAAAGAAAAAGAAAGACAGGGAATAAAAAAGAAAGAAAGAAAGAAAGAAAGAAAGAAAGAAAGGGAGAAAATAAAACAGAAAGAAAGAAAAAAGAAAGACAGAGAATAAAACAGAAAGAAAAAAGAAAGAAAGAAAGAAAGAAAAAAGAAAGAAAGAGAGGAAATAAAACAGAAAGAAAGAAAGAAAAAAGAAAGAAAGAGAGGAAATAAAACAGAAAGAAAGAAAGAAAGAAAGAAAGAGAGGAAATAAGAAAATCAGAAAGAAAGAAAAATTAAAAATAGAATCCAAGATGAAAGAAATAATAAAGAAAGAAAGGCAGACAGACAGACAGACAGACAAACAAACAGACAAACGAAAACAGAAAGACAGCAAGAAAGAAAATCATACAAAAAGAAATGATCCACAATTAATGAAAAAGAAAAGAAGAATAAAAGACAGAAAGGAAATTTAGAAAGAAAAGATAGGAAGAAAAATATACAGAAAGATAGAGAGAACGATAAAAAAATAAAAAATGAAGGAAAAAGGAAGGAAAAAGGAAGGAAGGAAGGAAGGAAGGAAGGAAGGAAGGAAGGAAGGAAGGAAGGAAGGAAGGAAGAAAAAAAAGATTATGATATCTCAAAACAAGAAAATAAAACGTCCAAAATAATACTTCAATTTCACTGAACACTGAAGTATTTACGATCTGTAAAAATGGTCCAGAGATTTTCTTTAAATGTTGCCAGTTGCAGGCATTTTCAGTCTTGATAATTTAATTCCATCAAAACATATTAAATCCCATCATTATAATAAATTCAGAATTACAATCACCCAAAAAGTGATTTAATGTTTATTTTCTGCAAATAAATCTGGGAATTGTTTTACATCTGTGTTTTTTGCGTTTTATTTTTATTTTTTTCAGTTTAAATACATTTTCTGTTTCTACTTATTTTGTTTTCATTTTTTTTGGTGAACACCTGATTTGCCTGGTTAATTCCACTCACTGCTCATATTCGCCAATAGCAATTGCAAATTATGGAGATTTATATTGAAATTAATTAGATGAGATTTAGTTATGATTTTAAAAAAATATTCAAGCTATTAAATAATTCTACTCAAAAATGAATTTCCCTTTTCAAAATTCACTCACGCGCAAATACCCAAAGCAAAGGGATGAATTCATTTGTTCTTCTCCTTGCTATGGGGTAAATAGCAGATATTGTAAATTATTGTTATCTCAAAAACGATTTTTAAAGCAATAGCCACTCGCAAAAAAAAAAGGAAAATCTTACAGCGCCGCAAAAGATTTAGATTCAAATAACCCACAATATGTTCTTCTTCTATGTGCCCTGTCCCATCAGGACGAAGGCGATCATGGTTCTCCACGTCTCCCAATCCCTTGTGGCTCTTAGTATGTTTGCTCCTGTTACTCCTGGCAACTCCCGTTCCGTCAACCATCTGATCAGGCCCTGCAAATATGTTATCCGCTGCCTTCCTCTGTCTCTCTTTCCTTCTATCTGGCCAGTCAGTATCAGGTTCTCCAAGCTCTCCTTCCTGATTGCGTGTTCCAGAAACTTCAGTTGTCTCTTCCTCATGCTCAGTATTAATTTCCTTTTTGTTACCATTCTTTCCAACACCTCATCGTTGCTTGCATGCTCAGTCCACGATATCCGCAGAATCCTTCTGTAGAACCACATTTCCGCTGCTTCCAGTTTTGTCCTCATTTTCGATGATATTGTCCAGCATTCACTGCCGTATTGAAGAACTGATATCACATAGCAATCCAGCACTCTTTTCTTTGTAATGAAATTTTCCTGTGTGTTAGTACTTTGCTCAGCTTCTGGAACGCGTCCTTTGCCATACCAATTCGTCTTAAAATGACAAATACAGGTGAGGGATACCAGAATCAAGCAAGTAAAAAACTTTAAATCCCTAGGAAGTGTTCTAACAGGGGATGCAAAGTGCGACACAGAGATCCGAATCCACAATATAAGCCGTTAAAAAATGACCGCCCCAAAATGAATCAATCCCCATTTTGAAATATATCGCTCCTCCATCATTAGATTTTACTATCATTTCTTTCAAAATGGGTACCTCGAGGTGGTGTAATAGTTAACAAGCTTGTCTCGCTAGAATCACTATAATTCAGTAATGATTTCGATCCAGACTGGGTGTCCCTTATTTTTGGCCTTGTGCCCCATCTAAGCTACACTTAGAAAATATAGGGCACCCAGACGTCGTGTAATGGTTAGCAAGCTTGTCTCGCTAGAACCTATTACAACTGAATAGTGAGTTCGATCCTCACTGGGTACCCAATACCTTGGGCCTTGTGCCACATCTAAGCTTAGGAAATCATTTATTTCTTTCAACACCGGCTTACGTCCACTTCATGTTGAAAAAACTTGTTCTCATACGATCACCGAAGTCGAGCTTGGCCAGTACTTAAATGGATGACCGCTTGAGAATACCAGCTGTTAATTGGAAAGCCAAGTTTTAATTCCAGTTGGGTTCGTTATATTCACTTAAGCGCAAATACCTTTGAGAAAAAATATGCATCCACAACTTCTCCCCCAGACAGAACGGGTGTCTTCATATATTTGCAATGGCTATTTGCAAGACTGAAAATATAACGAACTCAAATTAAATTAAAACATGGCCCTCTGGTTAAAAAATTACTAGCCATTATGCATTACAATAACCGCACATGTAAGTTTACAACATCTGGTATTCCGAAGCGGTCACCCATCGTTGCTTAACTTCGGGGATTATACTAGAACCGGTGTTTCAACTGATACAACTATAATGTTTCACAAAACCCAAATAAGGATCTGCTATGTAATCGATCCTGACAAGGCATCTCGACTTCTTTTTTTAATCGTTTCACACCAAGCAAAGCGGTACCGCCTTTGATGCGTAGGGCGGGGGTGGGGGCTACATACACTACCGACCATAAGTTTGGGACCACTTAGATTTATTCTCTAAGAGAAAGAAATAACAAATTTCATATCTTAGAAGAATAAATATAGATATTTTTCATTGTTGCTCACAATTTTACAATAATTAAAACCAAAATTAACATAGAGTAATTTCAAATTTAATTAAAGTTAATTCATATTATTTTTTCATCAAAGAAACCACCACGAGCCATTATTACTGCAGAGCAAACCCTTGGCATTCTTTCTAGTAACTTATAAAAATAAGTTGGTGAAAGTGATTTCCAAGCATCCTGCCAGCATTTAAACAATATTTGTTCATTTTTAGGAAGTTCATTTTGAACTGTACGATCAATTTCATTCCTTATTCTCCTTCTTTAATAGTGGTTTCTTAACTACTACACAGTCTTTAAGCCCAGCAGAATTAAGTCGTCTCTTAACAGTAGTAACAAATACTGGATGTTACCGAGTAGAATTCATTTCAATTCTTAATTCCGGGGCGGTTTTACTTCTATTCCTCTTGCTAGGTATGATCAATGCCTACCAGATATTTTTCCCTCAGTTTCACGAAGTCGTTGAAGGCCATAATGCACGCCATTTTTTGATAGGCATAATTTTTAGCGATAACACGTTCAGAATATCCTTCTTCCGAAAGAATTTCAACCTGAGCTCATTTTTTTAATGCTAATCTGTTTCTTCCTTGCCATTTATACCGTTTGGTTTACAAAAATAAATTATACCGGAATTATAATATCTGAATAAATCTGAATTTTCGACAAAAACTTGATCACAATAAGAGGAGTCAAGTAGCAAACTGAGTAAATGTTTACTTTAAAGTTGAAAATAATACTTTTTTTTACTTGACATCTGCACTTTTTTTTCTCAATTGGAGTAGATAGACTAAACTAACGCCCGCTTCACACTCCACCATCGTCTTTTGAACAGCTGAAGAGGCTCATCCCTTGTTCCCTGTTTAGGATGTGGTTTCCGGCTTTCTCTTTTCTAATCTTCTTACTCTTTTCTTTTTTTATTCAATTGGAGTAGATAGACTAAACTATCGCCCGGTTCACACACCACCCACGTCTATTGAACAGGTGAAGAGGCTCATCCCTTGTTCCCTATTTAGGATGTGGTTTCCGGCTTTCTTTTTTCCAATCTTCTTACCCTTTTCTTTTTTTTTCAATTGGAGTAGATAGACTAAACTATCGCCCGGTTCACACTCCACCCACGTCTATTGAACAGGTGAAGAGGCTCATCCCTTGTTCCCTATTTAGGATGTGGTTTCCGGCTTTCTCTTTTCCAAACTTTTTACTCTTAATTAGCCCCCTGCGCATCAGTGGCGTTACCACCTTGCTTGGGTGATGTGATTAAAAAAAAATAAGAATAACAAAACATACACACTCGACAAATTTGATTCTGCTAAAAATGAAATTTTATAAACTTTGTGAAAAACTTTTGGGTGGTCCCAAACTTATGGTCGGTAGTGTAAGTGTAACAGTTAAGATAGGAGGGTAGTAAAGAAAAAGACGAATCCGTTACAGGGGGTGTCAGAGAAAGGGCAAGAGAAGGATGGGAACACAGGTGTGAAGATAATTGCGAAGGTAGAGAGAAAGGAAAAGAATCGTAAGGAGATTGTCCAGCATTCACTGTCATAAAGTAAGATTCATATTACTCCGTAATTAAATACTTCTTTCTTTGTTTCTACTGCAATTTTCCAGTTTCCTAATACTTTGTTTAGATTTTGCAAATCATACTTTATTACATTTCCGATGTGAAGTATCTTCTTTTATGTGCCTATCATTTCAGGACACAGAAGATTATGTTTCGCCACATCTCCCTATCTCCTATACTTCTTAACACTTTTCTCTTAGTATCTCTCTCAGACCCTGCTCTCTCATTCACTTGCTCAACCCCATCAAGTATGTCTCACGTTGCTTTCCCCATCTTTTATTTTCCTCTATCCGTCTTGTGAGTATCAGATTTTCCAAGCCCAGCATCCTCATTAAGTGTCCCAGGGCTTTAACGCTCTCTTTCTGATGTTAAGTATAAGTTTCCGTTTCGTTTCCATCTTTTCCAAAACGTTGTCGCTGTTCCGGTCTATTTTATCTTCAGCATCCTGCCGAAGAACCATATTTTTGTTGGTTCGAGTCTCTTCTTTTATCTCCGAGGAGATTTCCCATAATTCACTGCCATATGCCACGTAATAGTCCAGCACTCTTTTTTTTGTTTCTAACGAAATTTTCCTGTCTGTAAGTTCTCAACTTAGCTTTTGAAATGCAACTTTGGCCTTCCTAATAAGCTTCGGATCTCTGTGTCACACTTTCCATTCTAATATAAATATCCTGCTTACGACCACTTCTCTTAAACCTTCTTCGTTACTCACATGTTCGGTTCATTCTATTCTCAAATTTCTTTTTTATAATCGCATCTCTGATACCTGGAGTGCTTTCTTCTATTTTTTTAATCGTTTCACCCCAAGCAAGGCGGTACCGCCACTGATGTTCAGGGGCCTACATAAAAGTAAAAATTTAGATAGGAGGAGAGTAAAGAGAAAGACAAACCAGTTAGAAAGAGTGTTAGAAAAAGGGGAAAAAAGGATGGAAATACAGGTGTGATGACAGTTGCGAAGGTGGAAAGACATGAAAAGGTATACAAAGTGATGTAGAAAGAACTGGAGTCAAGTGGATAAGAGATGGGAATCGACATTGCATTTAAACTCCTGGAGGTTGTAACCGTCAGGAAAGCAATAATATGGAAGATAGTTCCACAGGCGGGAAGTGCGAGAAAAGAACATTGATCTTACTGTGGGACCCAGTGTTGAGTATGGTTGCACGAGTAAACGCCTGTGGCAGGAACGCCAGTGACTTAAGTTCGTATAGGCGGAAGCCATAAAAATATTTATAGAATAGACTGAGAGAAGCCACATCCCATCGGTGAGAAAGTGGCTGAAGTCGAGCCGCCATGTCGGTACACAGCACATTACTGATTCTCTTTGGGAGCCTGTTGAGAACACTGAGATGAACAGGGGGAGACTTAAATCATTTTTTCTAACAGACGTGACGTGGCTTCCCTTTGTTTTCTTTACAGATATTTTCATGACAACTGCTCTGAAAAGCTTTTTTTTTCTAGTGCCTATACTACATGAATTTAATATTGGTATCGACGTCCCACCCATTTGCTGTTCTAATAATAAGGAGCCGCTACTTCTGCTCCAACAGCTTCTTTTCTTCCACTTTCTGCCTGTGAATCTTCCTTCCGTTATCTTGTTTCTCTGATAGCTACAATCTCCAAAAATTTAAATGCAAACCTCAATCGTCATCTTTTCTCTTCTTGAATCTCAATCATCTTTTGTCCTTCCCTTAATCCTACCTATACTCGGTATTTTTTTAATACATCCACTTCCTGTAACCACCCGCCGGGTACTAGTTGTATTCCGCTTTCTTAGGGCTTAGATGATTAAATAAATTTGAATGCCGAATGTTTCCTTCAAATTACTATTGTAGTTTTTTTAAAAAAATCAGTTAAGCATTTAAAATCAAAGAAATAATAGTTAAAAATTAATTATGGTTGAAAAGGCTTCATTTGGTAATAATATCCGTTTTTTCTTTAGCAAAAATTTGCAGTTCAGAGGTGTATGATATTTATTTCGCCATCTTTTTTTCTTGGGATTTTCCACACCATTGATGGTGACTTTATAGAATTTTAATCATTCGCATGTTTTTTTTTTATGTTAGCTCTTTAACTTGGAATTAATAGAGTATTTTCTTCTGTTCGGGATTTGTAGAATGTGATGCAATAATTTCATTCATCGCTGTAGACATTTAAAACCAGTATGTGAATACTTGAATCATGTGATGTTTTTAGTTAAAAAAAAATTAAATTAAAATTAAATTAAAATTAAATTAAAATTAAATTAAAATATTCTTTCAATATAACATTCTTCGGTTTATTTAATTTCATTCTTAACCCGAATGAGCAGAATCTTAATTTCTCAAAATTAGGAAGAAGTGTGAAGGAACAACTTAGATGCAACAATTCAGCTTCCTTTCCAGGTAACAAGTTGTAAAAAATTGGTGAATCTCGACAGGTTGTGTTTTAGTCCTGAGAACTCAACAATATTTACAATGTTATTCTTATTGTATGCGGATATTTATTTATACGGAGGAAAACATTTTCTTTTAGCAAAGTGTGTCTGCTGCTCCTGCAATGAAAGAGAAATTTTGACTGAGACCCACTGTAACAACCAAATTTCAGATTACGATCCATTATATTTTCGTGTAGTGAATCAAAGACAAACTCTGTTAACGAGCTTCAGTTATTTGCATATTTCTTATGATCTGCACATACTGGAATAGCATATATCTATTTGTATTATCTGTTAGTATGAATATAAAAATATTACTTTTAGAAAAATCTACGTATTGATGCTCGTTTATTATATTTTCTGTTTTCTTTATCGCACTGTCGGGTTTTCATCATGTAAACTTATTTATAAATGGAACTTTGTTTCTCTCTGTGTGTGTGTGTGTGTGTGTGTGTGTGTGTGTGTGCATGTGTGTCCGTTACCTATACACTCCGAAACGGGGGAACCGATTTTCTTGAAAATTTACACAGCTGTACTATAAGCATCTGCAAGTGTTCTTAGCTAGATTTTCTGTCGAGGTACCCCCGATAAATATCGAAAATCGATAATCGAAAACATCGGGTTATTGAAGGAGAGGTCCGATTTTAATCAAATTTAATGCACTCATAGACAAAGACATAAGAAACGATATTCAGAAGTTTCAAGGTTGCAGTTCTTACAATAGTGCAGAAAATCGATAATTTTTATATATAAAAGGTAAGATGTTTTTGTGTGTGCCTGTTTATCTGCCTGTATGTGTGCATTTTTCCAGCACTTTTATTTTAGTTTTTGCTTCGGGTTTGACTCTAAGTAGATATAATTGTAGTTCTTAGTCTCAGCCATGATACCATTTGCCCAGAGGACTTATTTAGCCTTCAAAATTCAGTTTACGACGAAAAAAAACTTATTTGATATCGATACCAGGAAATCAAAATTTGACTTACATCCATTCATTTTTCTTTCAGTCTACGGTTTTGCTTTAACTGTAAACAACTATTGCATTTTAGTCTTTCGTGCCAACGTCCAAAGAGTCTGAGCTCCAGGACCATGGATTAGTTTTAAAGCATTCATTACACCCGAGCAACGCCGGGCTATGCTGCTAGTCACAGATAAAAGGAAACAAATAAAATTTAAAACGTTGTTTAAAATAAAATCAAAATAATAAAAAGTTTCGCAGCATACAACGGGAACCTTTCCTCTCTGAGGAATGGATTCTTCGTGCCAAAAATACGTCCAAAGTGTCTGAGTTGAAGGATCATGGATTAGTTTTAAAGCTTTCATTATACCCGAGCAACGCCGGGCTATACTGTTAGTTCTCAATAATTCCGTCATTCACTTATGTTTTTTTCTGTATCTACAGAACCTGTGCCCACAAAAATGTTCTATCTATAATTTGTCTATAAGTAGTTATTTTTAGCTGATTAAATAAATTAATCAAACGGAATGGTATCAACTTTATGGAACTCTCTTCTCATTCTGTACATTCTCCCGAGTTGCAAACTTAGTAATTTGCATACATAACAAACCTTATAAGTTTTAAGGGTCGCGAGGTCGATAGATTTTGAAATCTTTTCCAGATGTGCACCTTATGATGTTCGTCGAAATGACATTAATTTGCAAGAAAATGTACCCCAGGTCCCGGAAAACATTTCCGGGTTCTTACCACCCTGCCGACTACAGCCTTCAAAAATACAAATGCAGTCTCAATCACCGTCTTCTGTTTTCCTGAAATTTTATTCTTTCATTGCCGTTTCTTCTCACTATGGTTTTTACATTGGAGCAGATAAACTAAACTATCGCCCGGTTCACACTCCACCCACGTCTATTGAACAGGTAAAGAGGCTCATCCATTGTTCCCTGTTTAGGATGTGGTTTCCGGTTTTCTCTTTTCCAATCTCTTCACTCATACGTAGCCCTCTGCACATCAGTGGCGTTACCGCCTTGCTCGGGGTGATATGATTAAAAAAAAAACTTTTACTTTCAGTTATCTCTGGTGATTCAATGGCATTATCGCCTTATTTAGGAGTGAAGAGAATAAAAACAATATCTATATTGATTATTAGATTAAATATTAATATACTGTGTAGTTTAAAAGGAGTTGCAATAGTTTTGTGTGTTGGTTATATTACTGATATTGTGAGAAAATACAGAGCAACAAGTAAACCAGCCTGGTGTTACAAATTCTGGTGTTTTAGGACCAATATTCTTTAATGGAACAGTCATACGTGATAGTCAGTTAAGTGCCATACGCGATACACGCTTTTGGCGATCATGTCTCTAAAGAGACATGACTGACTGGGCAGAAGATTATCTTTCAGTAGGTTGACATTACTTTCTGCGGTAGACTGGTTGTGAGCCAAGGCATTAGAACCCAATTTGTCCTGTTATTTAACCCATAACTGGAGGGAAGAGACGGATTAATACCTTCCGCAAGGGTATTTTCGCGTAAGTAAATGCAGGGAATTAACTGGAATTCGAACTCGGCTACCCGATTTGTCGTTCCGAATGGATATCCACTGCACCACAATGCGCATCCTATAGGCGATAAGTATCTCGAAGTTCTAACGAATCAAGTTGTTCCACAGTTAAACAACAGCCTCATTCACATGACATTTATTTCTTCCACGTTATTCAAGAGCAGTCCGTGGGTGTCTTGATAAAGCCATTCCTGAGAAATGAATTGGCCGAAGAAATTCAATTGATTGGTCAGCAATTTCGCCTGACTTGCGTCCAATAGATTTCTTCTCAAGGACAAAGTTTATTGTTGAAAAGCAAAAGTGTTAATGATTTGAGAAATTACATAAGAGATGATTTTAAGAAACTAATACACAAAGAGACTTGTGCTAAAATGTTTGTCGTTGCATGAGAGGTAAACTTCCAAGTTGTGTAAATAGTGATGGACAACAGTATGAGCACCTGCGCTGATACAATTTAGGTAATTGTGTATGATTGGACACAATATAATGTAATTGGCAATGTAATAGGTGGGATGAAACCACCCTGTATATATATATATATATATATATTGTTTAATACATAGTTTTTGGTCCTAATAGGGTTAGACCAGTACATATTTGTATTAAAATGTGTTCTATACAATTATATTGTAGAACTTTTTGAAAAAAAGTTATTAAAAATCGCCTGAAGACACCACTCATGGTAGAAACTAAGGTAGCGAAATAACTCGTTTAAAAATGAAATATATATATATATATATATATAGTGTATCGAGGCAGTAGATAATTTTCTAAATATATACTGTTAAATATAATAGACAATGAATGTATGTTATGCTTAATCATGGCCGTTCAAAACATCCTATTTTGATTTTAATTTCAGGTTAAAATAAATACGATATTTAGAACGGCTCATGATTAAGCATAACAGACATTCATTGTCTCTTATATTTAACAGTATATGTTTAGAAATATATATATATATATATATATATATATATATATATATATATTACAAACATAGGGAACTTATAGTCATACACTACTAAAGATACACCAAAATAATAAAAAGTGCTCAATACCACACAAGGTGATATAGCTAAATAACATTAACATCTTGGTCGTTCCCGAAACCTGAAATTGGTCGCGACCTATATATATATATATATATATATATATATATATATATATATATATATATGTGTGTGTGTGTGTGTGTGTGTGTGTGAAAAAGGTGATACGAAATATTTCGGATAGATTAGATATGGAAAACATAACGTAATCTTAAGCGGAAGATGCCTTTAAAAACCCAAGGAAAGTATTAAGAAACTTCGTGAAAAACAGAGAAAATGTTGAACTGCTATCTAATATCAATATTATGTGGAAATGAATGTTGTAAAATTTCTTTACAGAATTCATGTAGCAGAAGTGTGGTTATACAGAAGAATGCAGATTATAGCAAGGGTGGACAGATATATATATATAAATTATTTACATTGTCAATGTATTATTTGTATTAGTAAATAAAATTTTATATCTAATCTCCAAAAAAATGTTGTAATTTACGCCAGACCGTCCCACCTACTTATGAACAACGAAGTATATTTTGCTTGTTTACATTCCTTGAATCACTGAATGGCCCAGTGGATATAGACGCTGGTTAGTTCCTGTGACTTGACCCAAAGTGTTGAGAATTCAATACTAGGCTACAGCAGTGGTGAACAAGTAACTTGCAGGGTTACAGGGGGATTACTCATGACTTCTAATCGAGGCTTTACGCAAAGAATGAGGAGGATCTAGCCCAGTGTTTGTAAAAAAAGGTTCGGTTTGAAATTCCTTGCTCCTGAAGAGGGCCGAAGTGTACAACGAACGAAACGTCGTACAAATGGCAACAAAGATGAGGACAATAGTCCGATTAATGTAAATACTATTTACTTTACTTCAATTTTTTCCGTTAGTGTCTCTCGGGTAGATATGAATGTTATATGATTATCATTATAATTAATATTAAATAGTTTAGCCGAATAATTTAACAATTAAATGTCCCGACCAGCACTAGTATTTAATACCTTGGGCACCTCGGCGTGGTGTAATGCTATTAAACTTGTCTTGCTATAATCTGTTACAACTGTGTAGTGAGTTCAATACTCACTGGGTACCCTATACTTTCAGCATGTGCTGCATCTAAGCTGCGTTTCTTCTTTTATGTGCCTTGTCCTTTCAGAAGGTAGGTGATCATGGCTTTCCTGGTCTTCCTATACATGGTGGCTCTTAGCACGCCTTCTGTCACACTACGCAATCCTCGCTCCATCATCCACCTGATTAGGTCCTTCAAATATGTTATCCGCTACTTTCCCCTGTCTCTTTTCCCCTCTATCTGGCCTGTTAGTATCAGGTACTCCAAGCCCTCCTTCCTCATTGCATGGCCCTGGAACTTTCTGATGTTCAGTATTAATTTCCTTTTCATTTCCATCATTACCAAAACCTCATCATTGCTCACATGCTCGACCCATGATATCCGCATCATCCTTCTGTAGAACCACATTTCAGTTGCTTCAGGTCTCTCCTTCATCTTCGATGATATTGTCGAGGATTCACTGCCATATTGAAGAAATGACATCACATAGCAATCCAGTACTCTCTTTGTTTTAGCAAAATTGTCCGGTTTATTAAAACTTTACTCATCTTCTGGAACGCTTCCTTCACCATGCCAGTTCGCCTTCGTCGCACTTTCCGTCTTCTGTTGGAACACTTCCCTGCTATTTAAATTTGTGTACCTGCTTTATTTTAGTATATCCTACCTGTATTTGGCATTTTAGACTGCTCTTTTTGCTGATGACCATGCTTCGGTTTTCTTGCAGTTTATTTGTAGTTCTTTCTTGTCACTCTCTTCAGCTACCTTCTGTAGAAGGTCTTGTTTCATTTCTTAAAATCAAATAATCTTTAATGCCTTTAGCTTTTGCAGCCCAAACTCACTTTTCTACCTCCACAGGATGCAATCGGCATAATTCTTTGTAATCTTCCACCGCGCAGCCTTCTCTTGGATTTTCTCTAGGTCTTTAAATCTTGTTCCATTTAAGTGGTATTTCTTTTTTGGAAAGTGAAAAAAAGTTGCAAACGGTGCGATCTTGTTATATGGTAGTCGATGAATTAACGTTTCTTTCTTGGTCAAATACTGCTGCACAAACTGTGTTCACTAATGGGACTTCTTGGGTGTTGTGAACGACCACACTCTACACATTTTCCTTCTAAACACTGCTATAAACAATGAGAGTGACGGTAACTTTCATTGTTTAACGTACTTTATAAATTAGTGCGTATGGGTGTCAAGGTTTTTGTAAGAATATCATTCCATTCCAAAAGCTTCTTCCCATGAATGGTAGCTTTGTGGATCGGGGCTTCGGCGTTGAATACTTCAACGGAGATTGCAGTCTTTACTTTTCAAAATCCAGGGTCAGTCATTATATATCTAGTTGCCTGATACGAGTAATCTTCACTTTCTATTTTCAATAACAATTATATTTTTTTGTTTTAAATGCTAGTTGTATTATCAGTCAGTTAAGTGGCATACGTGAAACACGCTTGGGCGATCATGTCTCGAGAGACATGAATGACTGGGCAGAAGATTATCCCGCAGTAGGTTGCCATTGCTTTCTGCGGTAGACTGGTTGCCGACCAAGGCTATAGAACCCAATCTGTCCTGCTATTTAACCCATAAGTGGAAGGAAGAAACGGATTAATACCTTTCCCAAGGGCATTTGCGCGTAAGTGAATACAATCGATTCAACTGTAATTCGAACTCGGCTCCCCGGCTTCTCGGCTTCTCGTTCCGAGCCGATATCCACTGTACCACAACGCATATCCAATACCTTTCCATATTTGCACGTAAGCGTATGCAACTGGAATTCGAACTCGGCTCCCCGATTTCTCGTTCCGAGTTGATATCCACTGCACCACAACGCATATCCCATCAGTGTAATATACTCTCTGAGATTTAGTATAATAGTTGTAAAAAAGACTTTATATTTATGCTGATCAGAAGACTTAGACTCTCCCCTATTCAATCATAATCCTTAGGCGTTACCAAGAATAGAAAAAAGAAATTATTTTAACTTCCTGTCCGATTGATGTATTTAAAGAATCTAATGATATAACTGCCTTAGTCTACGTTGACTTTTGATTGATGACATTCTATGAAGAAAAAGTCAAAAAATGTAAACTTAGAACAAAATCAGAAGGAATTGAACGAAGCAGAGATAAAATTAATAAGAAAAAAATCTTGTCTTTTTTGCATTAAATCAGCAGAGAATAAGCATTAGTTTATTTTCGTTCGTCGAAAATTGAAGTAAAGTTTAAAAAATGCATTTTTGATTTTCACTCATAGAAGGTTGAAAACGGATAAAAAATACATATTTTTGAGAAAAAATATCTTAGCATATTTTTTTGCTCAAAGAGCCGTCAATTTCTCGGATTAAATTATATTATATAACTAAAGTGACACACACACAAACACGCACATATTAATATTAATAAACCAGCTGTACCCGGCCACGCGTTGTTGTTGCTAAGTTTGGTTAAATTGAAAAATTTATTTACTAAACCAACAAAATAAATGGGATATCGATAATAATTTGTTAAAAAACATGAATAGAAAACTTTTTTTCTTTTTATAGGGGAGGGATTTTTGTTGTTTACGCCCGCCAAAATGGAAATAATAAAAATAAAAGAGCTTAGGTTTAACAAAAAAAAAAAAAAAAAAAAAAAAAAAAAATTATTTACTAAAACAACGAAATGGGGGGGGAATTGTGCATAATCGTATATAATTATTTATATAGATCGTTTGTGTGTAAGTCTAGTATTTGCCCATAGAAATTCTAGAATATATAATTTCGTTTACCTTAGCTGTGGAGTTTTCCTGTTTTCTATGAAATAACAAAGTTGTCTGTAAAGGCGTCCATATTGAAAATGAAAGTTTTTTGTTTCCGCTCTCATCGGCTCTAACAGAGTTTGCAAAATATATATTTTTTAATATTGTAATTATTTTTGATATTAGGTATACAAAAACACGCTCGTATTCGATTAAAATGCTATAGTAAAATTTCAAAACTATTGGTGCACCGTTTTTTTAGATTAACGGATAGTAACAAACGGACAAGTACATTTTTATTTATATTGATATGCGTATTGTCCCTCAATCAGTTAAGTGCTATTTGTGATACACGCTTGGGCGATCATGTCTCGAAAGAGACATGACTGACTGAGCAGAAGATTTTTTCCCCGCAGTAGGTTGCTATTATTTTTTGCGGTAGACTAGTTGCCAACTAAGTTTACAGAACCCAATCTGTTTTGCCATTTAACCCATAGCTGAATGTGCGTTGTGTTACAGTGGATATCGGCTCGGGACGAGAAATCAGAGAGCCGAGTTCGAATTCCAGTTGAATTCGGTGAATTCACTTACGCGCAAATACACTCGATAAAAGTATTAATTCATCTCTTCTCCACCAGCTATGGGTTAAGTTGCATAAGAGACTGGGTTCTACAGCCCTGATTGATTATCAGTCTACCGCAAAAACTAATGGCAACCTACTACAGGAAAATTTTCTGCCCGGTCAGTCAGTTCTTAAAAGAGACATGATCGCCTAAACGTGTAAAACGTATGTCAGTTAACTGATTATTACTCGCTCGGAGTTTCATGCACAACGCAGTCATCAGGTGCTGGGTAGATAGTGACCGTTACATAATTTACGTTTTAATAAAGTTATATGCTTAACTCAATGTTGGCGGAGTTCATACATTATATGAGGATTAATATTTTATTTTACTTCAATATTTTAATATTTTGAATAAATTCTGAAGCAGGTTTATTTTCAGTGTTGGGCGCATAATTATTATTTTCTTTGTTAAAGATGTATTTCAACATATGGTATCTGAAATAAATCAACGAAGATATATAGACACAAAAAAAAATGAAGGCGAGATAGCAATAATTCTATCACATTCCTTGATAAGATATAAAACAACCCCTATTTCTGTATATATGTAACTGTTTGAAGGTACAAAACTTGTAATCTCTCAAGGGATCCCTTTCGCCCACAACACATCAGGAGAGAACCGTTGGTAGTGGTCAAAGAAAAATGAAACAAATATTCACGTGAGCAAAAAGATGGGGAAACAGAGGCGTGTAAACAATTATCGAGGGGGATAAAATTGAGGGGAAATGATTGAATATATACAATTAGATAAAATATGTACAAATATATGTACAAAAATAAATAGGTAAAAGAAGAGGAGATGTGTGTTAAAGATGTCTCCGAACAAGTCTAACGATTTAACGAACTCTTTCTGTCGACAGAGAGAGGGTTTAAGCCAAAGAATCGAGACGGACCCCAGCATCCTAAAATGGTTAATGGAGTCGGCTCTGTGTAGCACCCTGAACCAATCATACTCACTACTCAATCGTAATTATTCTAGCGATATAATGTTGCTAACCATTACACCCTCTCGAGGTGCCCAAGCTCATTTCTTACTATTCAAATTAACAAAAATAAAAACAAACGCTTACGGTATTGTGAGCGATGAATTTTTCTCCATCCTGCGGGCCTTATCGCCAACCTTTCGCTACTATTTCACTATTTAAATAACTGTTTGACGGTACAAAACTTGTAAATCACTTTAAAAATCCCAAACGGAAACATCCCTCAAGGGATCCCTTTCGCCCACAACACATCAGGAGAGAACCGTTGGTAGTGATCAAAGAAAAATGAAACAAATATTCACGTGACCAAATAGAGTGGGGGAACAAAGACGTATAAACAATTAGCGAGGGGGGATAAAATCGAAGGGAAAATGACTAAATATATACAATTGCATAAAATATGTACAAAAATAAATAGTTGAAAAAAGTAGGGGGGGGGGCTGAGGGTTAAAAAATATCCCCGAACAAGTCCAACGACTTAACGAACTCTTTCTGTCGACAGAGAAAGGGTTTACGCCAAACAACCGAGAGAGAGGGTTTATGTCAAAGAATCGTCCCCACACTTCCATGGAATCGGCCATCGGCCAGTACCTGTTTGATAATCCAGCTTATGCCAAGACCTATAAATGTGATTAGTTCAGGGTGGTGCACAGGGCCGGCTCCATTAATCATTTAAGGATTCTGGAGTCGTTCTCAACATACATACATATATATATATATATATATATATTTAGGAATATGATATGTAGGTGATGTGGGGGATGGGAATTTAATTGTGCTCCGAAACATGAAAATTTTTGTGTAGTGATACTATGTTTTAAAAAAACATTGTAACAACTATTACAATATAAAGGTATACTTTGTATCGAGCACTCTTTATAAAAGTAAATGCTTGAACAGTGGGTTAAAAATCTACGTGTTCTGTCACTTTCTTACAATATATATATATATATATATATATATATATATATATATACACACATATATATATATATATATTAACATATAATTTAAATTTATGGTGAAGGTTAGTTTTATAGTTATAATAAGTATCGCAAAATTTTGACAAAATATATGCGACTAGAATCTACTAAAAATCGGCAAATATATTTCATTGTTTGTTTTTGTTTGTTTGTTTAATATCTAATTTAATTCCGAAAAAATCTTATTTTTTCTGAAGAACTATTTGAATTTGAATGATCCTTCTCAAAACTATAGACAATAGCAAAATACTTCTTGGGTGTGGTTATATATATATCTTATCTAGGGATGTGACAGAATTATTTCCATTATAGCTTCCTGTTTTTGTCTTTATATATCTTCGTTGATTGTTTTTTTCAGGTAGCATACATTGAACTACGTTTTTAATAATCAAAAACTCTATCGTCCAGCAAAATTTTTAATGGTCCACCATTTTCAGTTCAGTTGCGTATCGCCCAAAAAAATATAGCTGAAATCGTCCACTGGTGGGCGATATCGCCTAGGTTAAGAAACATTGGTGTAAAGAAATATTCTCAATGTTATAATGTTAGTTTTTATAGTCAATCTGACGAAAACATTTTTTTTATCCATCAGAAACTTTGTATGGATGCTATGAGGTTCAGAAATATATTAACTGTCAGATGTATGGAACCTCTTCCTCAGATCAATGCTTAAAAATAGTTTCGAGCTAATGAAGGTTGTGTAGCGCAGGGAGATGGTTAACATTTCTTTGATTCGGCCTTGTGTCAGACTTAACCGAACTCCCCACAGCTTACAAGTTTTATCCAGAATTATCATCATCAGGATTATTAGAAGGTTTTCATCGTTATCAGAAGGTTGTTTGTCGGCAGGTTGGAATATGTGGAATTGTGTGGAATAGTGTAAGAATGAAATATACATTTTCATGTTAAAATAACAAAAATTTAATAGGAGGAATGACACAAGTTGTAGAAGTTAATTACAAACATTATTAAGAAGTTCAGAGTAGAGTTCGTGTTCAATGATAAAGTTATGGGTATCAAGAACATGTTCGTAGTAGTAATTGTTGAAGGAGATAAGGTGCAACCTGACCTTATCTCCTGTTCGATTTGAAGTTGAAGTTACATTTTACTTGTTTTGTCTCGCGGCTTCCAGCTGACTTTCTGTGATTGACGCTGACCGGGGCCTTTTATAGTATTCAGATTTTCGCACTGACACGCGAAGTCCTCAAGTCTTGCAATTCACTCCCATTGGTGAAAAATCATTTTAACACTTACTTGCGAAATCTGGTTTCGACTTTTTTTTCAAGCAGAAATTTGGGAAAAACCAGGATTTCACAAGAGAGTTGATTTTAATACTTTTCTTGTTCCTATAGTTATAGGTTGTAGCGAGGACCATCCTAATTTGAATCACGTAGATGATTCGCACTACAGAATCACTAACAAAGAACAAAACTAAATTTCATAAACCACGTGCCCTGAGGACTGGCAAAAACAACTGTTTCCCTAACAATTCTGAGGCTCGATGATTTAGGCCTATTGTAAAAAGTTAGTAGAAATGCTTCTCAGCACCCTTGATATATATATATATATATATATATATATATATATATAAATTTATTTATAATTGGAACTTTGTGTGTATGTGTGCGTATATCCGTTACCTCTAGACTCCGGAACGGCTGAAACGGTTTTCTTGAAAATTTACACAGTTGTACTATAAGAGTCTGCGAGTGTTCTTAGCTAGGTTTTGTGCCGAGATAACCCCGATAAATATCGAAAATCAATTATCGAATAAATCGGGTTATAGAAGGAGTAGTCCGATTTTAATCAAATTTAATACACTCATAGAAAAAGACATAAGAAACGATATTCACAAGTTTCAAGGTTGCAGTTCTTTCAATAGTGCAGAAAATTTGATATTGATACCAGGAAATCAAAATTTGACTTACATTCATTCATTTTTCTTTCAGTCTACGGTTTCGCTTTACCTGGAAACAACTATTGCTTTTTAGTCTTTTGTGTCAACGTCCAAAGAGTCTGAGCTCCCAGGACCATGGATTAGTTTTAAAGGTTTCATTACACCCGAGCAACGCCGGGCTATACTCCTATATATATATATATATATATATATATAAAGTCAGAAATGAATCAAGTTATTCCGGTGACTGGTTTGTGTATACAGTGCATATATATACAACACGTTAAAACTTCCCTGTTCTGATTCCATACGACTGACACCAAATCGGTCGAGTTTCGATCCCGGCCAGAAGCAAGTGGATGTGTCTACCCGCACTGATGAGGTGTGATAGAGCGAAACAGGCTTGTATGTGGGTGGATGACTAATATATATATATATATATATATATATATATCCGATTGTATGTAGAACGGAGGAAGAATATTTACAACGTCCAAAACTTTAATTTAAAACAGTGCTCGATATATAATATATAGAGCTTTGAATATTAATTATAAATTATATGTTAGAACATGTACATAATTTTTTATAAATATCCGTAATGGTAATGAAAACTTAAATTCTAATGGCTAAATGCTAAATCTGCCGTGAGGCCAAAGTGTCCTGTTGATCAACCAATTTAGCTACCTACACCTCTCCCTTCAAAACCTCAACGGTCAATACGCATGACCTGTTCACCTATCACTAACCCCAACTTTCACCCTAACACAACTAACCAAATATAAGAAAAGAGGCCTTCCATTCCTACACATTCCGTCTGAAGAGACATTGAACATTCAGTGTCGAAACAAATGTACCTTTGTAACGGATATTTTATAAAATATTATGTACTTGTTCTAAAATATAATTAATATATAGATAGTTTTTTCAGCATCGCAAAACTATATATAGTTTTTTCAACATCACAATAAAGCCAGAACTTTGCGTGAGTACTCAAGTCATATTGTTATTAAGCATTGTCAGATTGCGACTCTATTATAGATACCATAGTGCCCCCTAAATACGTATTTGAACGAGATACTAGATTAGCAACTAGATCCCACCCTTTTACAGTGAAACCGATAAAATGCAGCCGTAAATTCTATTCCAACAGTTTCTTTCCTCGCACTTCCCGACTGTGGAATTCTCTTCCAAACGATTGCTTCCCCAACGGCTACCATCTCCAGGAGTTTAAATGTAAGGTCAATAGACACCTCCTAACACACTAACCTGCTCCCATTCTATCAAACACTCTTCCCATCTGCCCAACCCTCATCCTCGGTATCCTTACTCATCTGTCACCTTCCTCCTGACATTCCCTATGTCTAACCACTCCTTCTCTTTACCTTCCCCTATGTAGCTCCATGCGCAATAGTGGCAGTGGAATGCCTTGCTTGGGGTGAGATGATTAAAAAAAAAAGTACATAGAAAGCTAGAAGCTTCAGGCAGAGAAATAGTCATTTATAACCCAGTTGATTTCGTCAGTGTTCTAACGATGATCGATTGGGTCACATAGGTATGACTAGTCTACTTTGTCGTTATGAAAGTAACACAGAAAACAAATTTATTTAATGGCCTCTCTTTTTGCAGACTGAGTAACTCCGTTGGAGAATGTCTGTACACGGAATATAAAATCTTCAAAATGATACTAACCGCTCAGACCTCATCTAAACTTATTTATAAATGGAACTTTGTCTGTGTGTGTGTGTGTGTGTGTGTGTGTGTGTGTGTGTGTGTGTGTGTGTGTCTGTGTCCGTTACCTATATACTCCGAAAAGGCTGAACCGATTTTCTTGAAAATTTACACAGTTGTACTATAAGTGTCTGCGAGTGTTCTTAGCTAGGTTTTGTGTCGAGGTACCCCCAATAAATATCGAAAATCGATAATCGAAAAAATCGGGTTATAGAAGGAATGGTCAGACTTTAATCAAATTTGATACACTCATAGACAAAGACATAAGAAACGATCTTGAGAAGTTTCAAGGTTGCAGTTCTTACAATAGTGCAGAAAGTCGATAATATATACCGGGTCTGATCAAAATAAGTTTTTCAGCCGTTTTATTTTAGTTTATTTTTATTTTTATTTTTTTTTTTAATCATTTCACCCCGAGCAAGGCAGAAACGCCACTGATGTGCAGGGGGTTACATAAATGTAAAAAGATTAATTAGAAAAGAGTGAGGAGTACAAGCTAGTTAGAAAGGAACAATAGAAAGCTGAGAATGCAGGTGCAATGACAGGTACATGGGCGGAGAGAAAGGGAAGGTTATACAGGGGAGGGGAGAGAGCTAGAAGGCCAGTGGTTAGGAGGTGAGTATTAACTTTGCTTTTAAATTTCTGGAGGTCGTAGCCGTCAGGAAAGCAAGAATACGGGAGTGAGTTCCACAGGCGGGAAGTGCGAGAGAGGAAGCTGCAGGAGTAGAATTGTCGTCTGCGTTTGGCTAACCTGACTGTGAATGGGTGGGACCCAGTTGCCAGTCTGGTTGAACGGGTAAACACCTGTTGAGGAGGCATCAGTGACTTAAGCTCATCCGAGCAGAAGCCATGAAAGTATTTATAGAAGAGACAGAGGGAGGCCACATTTCGACGATGGGAAAGTGGCTGCAGACGAGTCGCCAGATCAGTACCTATCACATTACAGACTCTCCTTTGGAGCTTGTCAAGAACACTGAGGAGAACGGCAGGGGTACCTGACCATAAATGGCAGCAGTACTCCATGCACGGACGGATGGATTCAGGTGGAAAAAACATCCTGGATCGACATAGTGACCCAATCTTCTTAGCAGTAGATTTTGCTATGGATTCAATATAGTGGTTCCATTTGAGGTCTGAGGACAGGGTAAGTCCGAGGAGGCGTAGTGTATTACTCTCAGGGAGAATCACTTGGTCCATGCTTATGGGAGGCAGAAGAGGTTGCCTGTAATGGTTGACAGACAACAGCTTGGTCTTAGATGAATTGAAGTTGACAAGCCACTTCTTGCCCCAGTTCACCACAGAGTGTAGATCCCGCTCAAGGTCAGCAGCGAGATTATGTCTGTCCGCCACGACAGGTTTCTTACTGGAGCGGGAGTATATTGTAGTGTCATCTGCGTTTTGGCTTTAAGTAGGTATAAAAAAAACAAAAAAACAAAACCCATGAGTGGCACTTAACCCGTTCAGATATCTCTTAAAATTCACATCAGCTTCCTGTATGGATTAGCGATTAAAAATCGCCTCAAGCGAATGAAGTCTGTAGGTTGTGGAGAAGACGGCTATTCTTGGAAGACCTTAAGCTTGATTTATACAATCACAAAGGTAGCAGTTTACTGACAGAGAGCGACACAATTGAGTTGCGTTCTGTTCAAAAACAGGTACACACATGAGAGGCAAAGTGTAGTCCACCCGTTGCAGATACTACATTTTAATCCCGTGTCAATAGTCAGGGAATGAATGGATTCCATAAATGGAATGGCACTGGCTGCTAAGTTTCCATATAAGGAACGTTTCCATATAAGGAAACAGCCAATCTTACCATTAAAATTAACACTTGAATAACGAATATTTCATTTAAATGAATCTCATAACATTTCTGATTGGAGAATGTTTATTGTCATTCACATTTTAACGGTTATTAAGTAAAACGTCATAACTGCTTCTTCTCGGACTTGGCACCGTATTGAAAGTAGACAGGCGAAAATGCGAATAATGGCAGACCCTTGTTTATACAGTAAGCCTTTAGCCTTCCTAACAGGTTTCTAGTTGATCTAATTTGGAAAAGAATCTTTAAAATACCCCATACTATGTGAAGCGAATGTTAATAGCCAATTTTTGTCATTATACATTTTTCTGATTGATATTCTTATAGAATGTAGGGGAACGTAACTTGAACAATGAAAATCTAGGGTTTTTTTATGGTTCAGCTTTGTGCAATTGAGAGACATTGAAACAGTAGCCACTTGCATTAGATTCTCGAAGGCCGTCATTAAAACAACTATCCTATGAATTTTAGGTGCCCTATCACCGTATCGTCTACGGCTATATCGTGTTGAATACACCGGTTCCCGTCCGACCACCGAAGTTAAGCAACATCGAGCCTAGTCAGTACTTAAATAGGTGACCATTTGGGAATACCAGGTGCTGTAAATGTAAGGACCAAGAATGGTCCACCAGTCCTCCAGGTTTGGGGGTTGGGTGCATGGCTAACAACCCTGCCCCGTAAAAAAAAACAGTTTGTTACAGAAACAGCAACAAAAAGTTGCTGTCCTATGCACCATCTGGGTGCGATGGATAAATGATGATGAATCACCACATCGTTGGTTTCGAATCTCACCGAAAAAAACAATTTATAGTATTTCATGCAATAAATGTTAATTTAATAGCAATAATATTTCAGAGCGAATCGAAGAGAGTAGTGCTTAACATCTTGTTAAGCACCACAAGAAATGTACGAAATGAGTTCAATCATTACTGAATTTTTTTTTTAATCATATCACCCCAAGCAAGGCGATAACGCCACTGATGCGCAGGGGGCTACGTAAGGGTAAAAAGAATGGAAAAGAGAAAGCCGGAAACCACATCCTAAACATGAAACAAGGGATGATCCTCTTCACCTGTTCAATAGACGTGGGTGGAGTGTGAACCGGGCGATAGTTTAGTCTATCTACTGCAATTGAAAAAAAAAAAAAAGAAAAAAGTGAAAAGATTGGAAAAGAGAAAACCGGAAACCGCATCCTAAACAGGAAACAAGGGATGAGCCTCTTCACCTGTTCAATAGACGTGGGTGGAGTGTGAATCACTATCAGTGTTATCTTCATAATCTTTTCTTCCCACCATCTATTCTTTCACTTAAAACATGCAGCTCCTTTAATAATGCACTACCTTGAGAGGCTCTTGAGCTGTGAATCATGAATAAATTATTTTTTACGAATTTTATATGTACGAGAATGTGCAGCTAAATTCTAAATCCACATGTAAAATGATTCTCTAAAAAATCTGTTGTTTTATGATTTACTTATATTGTAGGGGATGTAGGACGTCGTTTGTGGTGCGGTGGACATCGACTCGGAAAGAAAAATCGAGGAGCCGTGTTCAAACTCCAGTTGAATTCGTGAAATCACTTACGCGAAAATTAACATTTGAGAAAGGTATTAATCCATCGCTTTTCGATCCAGCTATGGGTTAAATAGCAGAACCGACTGGTTTCTATTGTTGACAACCAGTCTACCGCAGAAAACAATGGCAACCTATTGCTAAAAAATCTTCTTAGTCAGCCATGTCTCTTTGGAGATATGATGTATTAAGTATGGCACCGAACTGATTGTAGGGGATGTGCGTTGTAGTGCAATGGTTATCGGCTCGGAATATTAAACCGGAGAGCGGAGTTCGAATTCCGGTTGAATTCTTTGCATTCACTTACGCGCTAATAACCCTTGGAATGATATTAATCCGTCTCTTCTTTTATAAAAAGATACACCGAATTCGCTGAAATGATCATGAATTTTGAATTTTTTATATATAAAAAATACATATTGGCTCTGTAAATAAGTATCTATAATTTTCATTGAGGCCTCTGGCTGGATTAGTTTTAATATTTATTTAAATACGATTAATATTGATAAGATCTCCTTTAGGATTTTACCATCAAGCCGCTTACTTTTAGATACTATATATATATATATATATATATATATATATATATATATATATATATATATATATTACGAAATTATACCTGAGAAAGATACATTCAGTAAGTCAGTTAAGTGCCATACGTGATACACGCTTGGGCGATAATGTCTCGAAAGAGACATGACTGACTGGGCAGAAGATTATCCCGCAGTAGGTTGCCATTGCTTTCTGCGGTAGACTGCTTGCCATCCAAGGCTATAGAACCCAATCTGACTTATTATTTAACCCATAACTGGAAGGAATAGACGGATTAATACCTTTCCCAAGGGTATTTGCGTGTAAGTGAATACGATGGATTCAACTGGAATTCGAACTCGGCTCCCCGGTTTCTCTTTCCGAGCCGATATCCACTGTACAACAACGCACATCCTTAGACATTACATGATGCAAAACCCTTAAATACGAGCAGAGGTTTGCGTTTGGACAAACTTTCTAACTCTGCCCTATTACATAGGAAGTAAGTTGACCATAACTTTGATTTTACTGAGGCCATCTTAACTAAAAAATAACATAATTGTTCGTATACTACGATACATTAATAATATTATTATTACCAATTATAAACACACGTCTAAGCATCGCTATTCCTATATTCTTGAAGAATCTAAATTCTGTCTATCTAACAAAAACAGTACCTTCATAAAAAGTAGTCCCAGATTAACAGCATACCATCCCACTACGCTGACTGACCCCACAATAGTGAAAACTTTAGAACACCCCCGACAAGATACACATTTACACATTAACATTTGATGCCCGCTTAGACAGACGAGAATTTTTATAAACTTCGCCGATAAATAGTCAAAATAATCGTCGCCTTTAGGTAATATAACAAAAAAAAAAAAACAATACTTATCTTTATTATTATTACTGATAATTAAAGAATGATTGCATTATTTTGTCGTCAAATAAGATATCATAGGTAGGGCCAAATCTTACAACGTGATAGAAATAGATGTAATTTATTTTTTGCTGAGAAATCAATTATCTTAAAACACTTAAATGACCCTCGCTTATTAAACAAGAGATATGAATTCATGGTTACATGTAGACATAAAAATAAATACCTACTTAAATAAGTTAATCCTGATTAGTTAAAGATTGGTTAAAAGTAATTAAAAACTAATAAGTCATAACTGTTAATAAATTATTAACGT